>JBBYHM010075758.1:0-44706 GCA_038381775.1 Adansonia rubrostipa
AAAAATATCCCCAAGTTAAGCACATGCTCTCTCCCATACATGGAGAATAACATGGGCTTAAGATTTTTATGAAGTTGGTTTTCCAACCTTGAGGGCAAAACAAAGATTTAGTTTTGAATTCATGGAAGAATGAATATAAAAGTACTGGTTTTTCAAAAATGAAATGAAGTCTTTTAGTTAAAAAATGTGAACCCTTGATCCTTAGCCAACCACCTTTATAGTGGCATGGTCAACGGGTTGTTCTATCATCCCAAACCAACTCAAGGATTGTGGAATGAACTTGTGATGCCCATGTCAACCTTTCATCTTGGTTACAGATGTTTGAACGTCTATGGCCCGAGCTTAACCCAAAGAAAAACCAAAATACCAAACACAGCCCCTATTTTGTTCTAGTAGTACAGTGGCCTGGTCTTGAAAATTTATTTAAAAAATCAAAAATGATTTATCCAAAACGTGTTGGTATTTTTCCCTTAAAGGGTTTCAAATTACCTTTCCTACGATCTCTTATTTATTTTATATCATCTCGAATAAAATAGTTATAATTTTTCAAATTTCGCTATTCAAAACCACTGGATCCAGAGAGCAGTTTACTGTTTGGCTATTTTAGCCTAGCAAACAACATTTTTGAATCCTTGGAATATTTTTCACATGGAGTTCATGAAATTTCCTTTTCAAAAATGTATTATTCACATTTTAACAATTTTGGATGAATCTGAAATGATTTTTCAAATTTCCATCATACCTTTACCATGGTGCTAGTGTTGAGACAAGTTGAAATTCAAAAATTAATTCTGCCTAGAAATTAATTTTTTAGGATTTTTGGAATATTTTTATGTTAATCCTTATCAAATTACCTTTCCAATGGTACCTTGTTTCCTTCCCGAGACCTCCAGATAAGCGTAAAATAAATTTAGAAAAGAGAAATGACATGATGCTATCCTCTATTTCTAACCTGATTTTTGAAATATCATGATCTACGCAGCTCATTTTCATAACCTGAGCCCTTTGGACTCGGACCAAGGCTAAGCAAATAGAGGAAAATTTTAGCCAAACCTTTGGCTTTTAATTTTTAAAGATTCCTTATTTTTCGGAATATGACCCACTATTCTTAACATCAAAGATTTTTATTTTCAAGGATACTCCAACCCTACTTCTCCGAAGGGATACTCCAACCCCACTTCTACCTCAAAATGACATCAAATTTTTATTTTCAAGGATACTCCAACCCCACTACTCTAAAGGGATACTCCAACCTCACTTTTACCTCAAAATGACATTAAATTTTCATTTTTGAGAATACTCCAACCCCACTTCTTTGAGGGGATACTCTAACCCTGCTTTTACCTTAAAATGACATCAAGTGTTCACCTTTGGGGATACTCCAACCCCACTCTTCTGAGGGGATACTCCAACCCCGCTCTCTATGTTCCTTCTAAAATCTAAACTTTTTTCCTGCGACATCCCTGAGTCATCAAAATTTTTCCCCTCAAATTTCCACTGAATCCAACTAAGTCTCAACATTGTCATCTCAGTTATTCATTAATAATCAAAGATACTTACAAGAAACATTTTGATTGTCCCTCCATTCCATGTGTTTTGTGTGGATTTATTTATTGTTTTCTTTTCCACCTTACTAATACATTTCCTTTTGTAAGGACCTTAGACATTCATGCTTTAAAAATCATTTTTAAAATCACAAAACGTATCTCATGTCAGTATCTTTCCAGTGCCAGACATGAAATATTTGATTTTTTTAAACCCATCTAGAGATCATTTTCATCAAAAAACACCTATGTTTCTCACCTCTCTGAGGCACATAGGTGATAAAAGTTTCATTAAAACTAAAACTCATATTTTTACAAAATTTCATGCATTAAAAGGGATTATATTTAAATAATGATAAAAATAAAATTGAGGAAACCAAGATTCAAGTAAGATTTAGTTAGATGGTATCGATTTTTAGGCGTCGTGGGGGTGCTAATCCTTCCCCACACGTAACCAGCTCCTAAACCCAAAATAATGAATCTCTGGTATTATTTTCAATAGGCATCCGGTCGTGCCTAACTTAAAATGATTGGTGGCAACTCCAAGTTTATAGCCACTTCGTGGTGGCCATCAAAGATTAGTTGAATAAGTAATTCGTTTAATGGTCTTTCCCTTATTCATGTCAAACATCATC
Organism: Adansonia rubrostipa; assembly: GCA_038381775.1. NCBI lineage: Eukaryota > Viridiplantae > Streptophyta > Magnoliopsida > Malvales > Malvaceae > Adansonia > Adansonia rubrostipa. Next base: position 2,180 of record JBBYHM010075758.1, read on the forward strand.
ATATTTTTTCAAGGCAAGTGCCATCATCCAAAGTTCGTAAAGGCCGGGCATGTGGAACATCGACACCATGCAAAGACATCTCAAAATTCTCATAGCAAACTTACTAATTTTTTCCTAGTGATAAGCATGAGAGCAGTCCTTACTCTGACTTTTTTTCTATTATCCTCATCATCCCTTAAATTTATCACCTCTGTGGATTCTTCATGAGGCATTCTTTGTTCATCTTCTCACTAAATTATTTTTATAGATCAGATAGTAAAGTATGATCATGAACATCTTCTTCAAAGTCAACCTCATTTAAGTAAATAGCCCATTCAAAATTGACTTTTAAAACACATTTAGGATCATCTACTTTTCTTTGAGTGGGGAAATCTATAAAGGAAAGAAAGAGAAAAGAAAAATGGGCAAACAATATATGACATAATTTATGTATATGAATGTAAAAAGGAAAAGAAATATTGGTATAAAAGAAGTTGGACATAGACAAAATGGTCATATGCATTTCATTTTTATAAATTATAATTTGACATTTTAGGTTTTCATAGAATGATTCTTAGATGACAAAATAAGTTTCTGGAATTATTTTTGAAATCGGCCTAATGATTCTTTTAATACAAATCCAATTCTTCAAGATGTATTCAGGAGGACAAGGATAGATTCCGCAATCATCATTTGTCTCTTTGTTGCCTTTTCCAATGATAGCCACCTAACAATTATAGAAAGCTTTATTAATTACCATAATGACACATTTATTTTCTCTTTCTTTAGCTTCTAGATTAACAATCCCTCTATGATAGAAAATTTCATCCAATAATGGGTAAGGAGTTGATTTCTAGCTTGACTACTAACCAATGGCTTAGCATAGCTTTTTTTCTTAAAATAAGTTCTCAAATTTTTTTTTGACCCTACTCTGGCTTGAAGCGCAATCGATACTTGTCTTTCTTACCAATGACATTGATGGATCAATAAATCTCTTATAAATATTTCCTAAGCCACATTCCAGCTCAAGCTCTTTTTTTGACCATAAGATTGAGGCCCATTGCATTTGCTTCAACATAAGTGGCTTTGGTATAAGTGATGTCCGCAATGTTTTCTTACCCGGGTAGGCTAACTAACTTCTCATTAATTATGAATTTAAGCTTTTTAATGCAAAGATGATGGGATAGCCCTGGTAGAATAAATCCATAGTTGTCCCAGCAAATAGTTGTATGCTAGGGTAATGTCCATCACATGAAACTTAATCATAAACAGGTATGGGTCAATATTTAAAGTGATCAAAATAATCATCTTGATTTCTCTATTTGTCCCATCAAATGCCTTAACGATTGTATGGCTATGCTCAATTTAACTGGCATCAACTGGCAAGCACAATAAAGTGATTAATGGTATTACATTCAAAGTCGATCCATTGTCAATGAGGACTTTGGGCAATATGGTCCCTTTACAGTGAGTTGTGATATGGAGAACTTTCATTGGAGTGTTGCCCTTTAGTGAGATTTCATCATCACTGAATAGAACAAAGTTATCGACAATAATGTTATTTATTGGTTGATCCAATTTATTTATAGAGATATCTTGAGGAACATAAGCCTAGTTGAACACTTTTAACAAAGCATTATGATGTGCGTCTGAGCTAAGCAACAAGGCTAATAGAGAAATCTTTGCAAATTACTATTTTAATTATTCCACTGTGTTTAATAAACTTGAAGAATTCTATCACCTCTTTTTTCTTGACCGATTCCTGCGCTTCCATTAGGATGTCTTATGTATCTACTACTTTTCTAAATGTTTGTCCATTTGATCTGGTCTTAGCATCGATTTCACTGGTCTTTAGATTACAGATACGACCACTCTGAGTCATATTGCTTACCCTAGTAATGTCGATAGCGGCCAATTAGCTCATAATAGCCTTTAAAGTTATTACCCCACCATCATATTTCCATGGTACATTTTTATTATTTTGATAGAAAAATGGTGTTGGCAGTCTGATAATAAGTTTGGAAATAACTTTGATCTTAGAAGGCATGTCCTTTGATTGGTTATGATGAATACTGAGAGGGCGACCAATGTCATTAGTAGGCTGTGATAATCATTCCTTGGCTATGTTGACTGATTTTTCTTCCTCTAGTCGGGCTTCTTCAAAGAACCTAATTTCACCATTGCCTATCATTTTTTGGATCAAGGCTAAGAAATTCAAGTAATTTTGCAAAGTATGTCTTGATGTGTTGTGAAATTTACAAAAGTTAGATTAGGATCAAACCAATTATTGATGCTTCCATGATTTTGACCAAGGATACCACCTTCAATTAGTATTACCTATACTTTTTCCATTTAAGTTCTAATTTTTTAGACCTTTGACTTTCCTTGTGGCTCTTTTTTAGTAAATAGAGCATTAATCTCGTGCTTGAAATGATCAAGTAAAGGATTTGCTACCACATTAGGTGCTAGGGTAATATCAAATCGAAAGATGCCCCTCTACAGAAGACTTTGGGCCTTTTTCTTGAAGGCCATACAAGTTTTATTTGAGTGACCCATTACTATCTGATATTTATAATGCAAATTTAAGTCATACTAGCTAGGGTAATTACCCTCACCATGCCTCAAAAAGCTTGTAAAACATTTCCTTATAGAAGTAAGAAAGAAGATCAAAACAAGGTCTCGGTTATGTGGCTCAGGCTAGTGGATTGACATTGGTCTTAGTTGGTTTTATGGAAGAGGGTATGGAACAGTACTCTAAGGTGATGTTGGAGTGGGAGCTTAGGGTATGTTAAGAAAGTAGTTATTTTAGGTTTGCTATCTTTGGTTCTTGTAATAGGGATAAAGTCTTTGATGGTACGACTGACATTGCTAACAAATGAAGCATTTTCTTCTTTTTTCTTGGCCCAGCTTTTTTCTAATAAAGATTCCTTAGTCACAATTTTTTTTTTTACTTTCATAGCTATCTCAATTATCTCTAAAAATAACAAGGTAGGCAAAATTCTTAGTCATATTCCCAACCAAATTGTCATAGTAAAGGGATGCAAGGTGTTCACGAATAGCATCATGGTCTCATTCTCAATCAATGGAGGCTAACCTTGAGAGGCCATGTTTTTCCATCTTTATGCATACTCCTTAAAAGATTCTATAGATTTCTTTTACATATTTTAGAGTCAATATACTGGGCACCCATTCAACCATGTGTTTATATTATTGAAAAAATACATTGGCTAAGTTAGTCCAACATTGAATTGGGTGCGATTTATATCATTGTAGTGCAAATCTAGACAAGCTATCTTAAAAATAATGAATTAGAAGCTTGTCATTCTAAGCATAGCTAGCCATCTTCCTGATGAACATTTTGATGTATGCTTGAGAGAATATGGTGCCCTTGTATTTTTTGAACTCAACTATTTTAAATTTTGTTGGAAGGACTAAATCTGGTACTAAACTAAGGTCCTCAACATCCACATTACAATATAGTTTAGCCCTTTCAATGGCTTTTAGCCTTTTCTCAAGGTGCTATAATTTTTCTTTCTCAATCTTTGCCTCAACCTACTTTTTACCCTTCTATTTACGCTTTTCTTCTTCTTAATATTAGGACTTGTCGATTCTTTTTTAGAGACTATAGTTCTTACGCCCATCCCCTATGGAAAGGTGTCAGGATTAATAATGATGATAGGTGGATTTTATTTCAGGGACATTTTGTTGCATATTTTAAGTATTAGCCGGATGTGCATTTTGTATGCTATTTATTTGTTCCTCAACTGGTACCCCCCTCTGGATGCCTCAACAAGAGTATCCTTTTTTATCTTTAGTTGTTGGTGAACTAGCTCCCTTACCATTAGCAACTCCATCATCCTTGTGATCTAAGCTTGTAGTTCTTCTTGCCTTTTCAGCATGGGTTCTTGGGCCTATCAATGACTTTCTTCTAATCTTTCCAATCTTGCCAAGTGGTCCTCAATCATTCTTCCTATGTTAAATCTAGTATTGTACCTATGAATGGATAATGATTGAGTTTATCTCCTTGGGTTTTCAATGTTGGAACCTTAATAGAATTCCAAATTTTTTAGGGTTAATTAATTTTAATTTATGAATTAATAAAATTAATAATCATGTATGTATGTACATATGTGTGTATATGTACAGATATGTGTTTGCATGGTATGAGTATATGAATGCATTTACTAAGATGCTTGCTTTAACTAAAGATTCTGAACTCAGATATTTTCCATTAATTTTGTGAGAAATTACATATTCACATCGTTGATCATGTATGAATTATATATAAGGAAATTCCTAACTTGATCATATTATTTTTGTGTCACATCCAAAAAGTGAAGTACAACATACCTGTATTCTCCTATAAGGTTAATGTGCATCAATAAGGCTTTAATCCTCTCCACTATTTTCCTTGCTTGGATGACAACTGTATGGATTTGTTCTGTGATATGATCTATGTATATTTATAGGCCAAAAGAATTTACGGTCCATATTCTGCCATCATCTTCAGTCCATTATAGTTTATCAGCTTAATATGCATCAAGATCAAGGTAGGCTTGTACCAAGACATGAATATCATCTCCTCTACATTGTAGTTCTAATCCTATCTGCGCGATAGTTATTTTAAGGCCTTGTCTTTCTTCAAGCAGTTGAGATACCCTTTTATGCTCTTGATCTAAGGCAGTTTGGAGTTGTTCATTCTTTTCAATAAACCTTTTTAATTGGAGATGTGTATCAATAAGTTATTTTCCTTCTCTTTCAAAAATTCCTTCATTCTCTAAATTTTTATTATATGGGTTTGCACTTTGGTTTTAAGGGAAGTCTATGAACCACTATATTTGTGTTTAGCTTGAGCATGTCTTGGTCAAATACATCCTAATATTCTTAGAAGAGACTGATCAATTTGGTTCAAGTTAATGAGTTTATAGAGGTTCCTATCTTGACCTCTTTCTGATCTTTCTTTGTCCCAAGGTTCATAATTTTAGTAGGCTCATTATGGGGCAAGATTTTGTTTCTCTTGTTGTTTGATTAATCTTAACAATTTGGGTAACATAGTGTTTTCCTCAAAATCCCTCCCAGATTTGCCTTAATTGGTGTAAATTGGTTGCTTAAAATTGATTTTTGAAGTCTCACTTTGAATATTCATGTCATTTTCAATTAGGTGCCTGGCAATATAAAGAACAATATACGTAGAAAAAAACATACAAAGAGAAAAAAGAAAGTCTAAGAATTTGACTAAAGAAAGAATGCAAAATGCTTAGGTATTTTTATTAACAATGTTTGATAAAAGTACACCTGTACAAAGGATCATATAATGTTGTTGGTAGAAGCATATAGGTTTAGTTCATAGCATTACTTCGAATTAGATCCAAACAGTACAGGAATCCTTGTTTCAGTCCAAATGCTTAGAATGAATCTTGGAGTACATAGACCAATCTCATGACCCCTTGCTAAAGTTTCTACCTTATCAATTGCATTGATAAAGAAGTCTTTGAATGATTTTCTCAAAATAACCATTATGTTGTTGGAGCTAATAGTTTTCCCTGATTTGGATTGATGTATCCTCCTAAACAAAAACTTTCTAATGGCAGTAACACCATCAGTTTGTCTAAATCTTAACCCTTCAGATAGGCCATTTTCTTTTCCAGTACTTTTTTATCTTGTTTCTTCTATTGGTGGGCATTATGCCTGAATCCTAGACCTCTTTTATTAGTTTAATAGGTGGCTTTCAAATCTTTGAAGATTCTTTACGGATGCTTTCCTAGTTCTTTTCCAACTCGGGCACCCTTACTAATGATCAACTGAAGACTCATGTGGGTGCTTTTTGATAGATAAGGCTCGACTATAGGCCAACCTTCTTTGATATAAATGGCATTAACAAACTTAAATGATTGGGGAGAAGATTTTGATTTACTCTCATCAGGTTTAATACAAAGAGCATCTATGGAAGTAGGGGTGATAATATCTTCTTCCCCATTAATGTTGATAACTGTATTCCCTAAGATAAATTTTAACTTATGGTGCAATAAAGATGATACCATCCCTATAAAATGGATCCAAGGTCCCCATAATAAGCAATTTATAATGGAGTAATGTCCATCTCATGAAAATCCACTTCGTATATGCATGGCTTTATTTGGAGCAAAATAGTGATGTTGCCAATAACCTTTCTACACCTTCCATTAAATGCTTTTACCACCGTGCGGCTATGCTTGATATGAGAAATGTCAATAGGAAGTTTGTTCAAGCACATCAAAGGCATTATGGTTAAGGCTGACCTATTATCATTAAAACTTTTGGTAACACTTCTTTTATAATAGGTAGTGATATGAAAAACTTTATAGTTCCCTTTACATCCATAAGCTATTCGTCATCGAAAAAAAATGTAATTATTTGCAATAATATTGCTCACTAAATGATCCAATTGGCCTCTCGGAGTGTTAGATGGAACATAAACTTCATTTAAGTCCTTGAGTTGGCTTTTCTATGAGCTTCAAAATTTAAGAGTGGTGACAACATAGATATCTTAATGGGTTGCTTGTCCAACTAATCTATAATGCTATATTCGCTGTGCTTGATGAATTTAAAAGATTTTGTAGTCACTTTTTTGTTTACTAATTCTTTGATCACTTTTGAATATTTTCTCACCACCTTTGGTGTTTAATTACTGAAGAAGCATTCTCTTTATTGCTTTTAGCTTTAGATGCAGTTGGATATAGCATCTACCACTATGAGTTAGATGGCTTACTCTCCTAAGGTAAAAGGTGGCCATTTATTGGCTAAATTCCTTGGTCATCATGACTCGACTTTCATATTACTATAGTTCTATGTTATTCTTTTTATTTGGTAGCTAAAAATTCATTCTCGGGGTAACTTGTGTAGGTATGATTTTGGTATCTAGCTGATTAGCAAATAGAATCAACGATTTTTCGACTCCATAAAATGGGACTTTCACATCCTATTCCATAGCATTGATGGAAATATCTATGTCCCTCTCTAGTTCTTCATAGAACTTAATTTCTAAATGATCCATCATCCCTTGGACTAATCTTCAAAATTTTGAACATTTTTATAGAGTATGCCTTTGTCCATAATGGTAATAGTAGGATATGGTAAGCTCTTCATTTGGATATAGGCTTGGTAACTCGACCTTTATGAGTGCTTCTCATACACTGCTTGTTAGTATTTTAACCTCTTCAACATTTTTTTGACCCAATAATGCTTCCTATCAATCATAACATTTATTCTTAGTTCTTCATAGTTCAAGAATGGATTAGCTCCAACATTAGGTCTTGCCCCTTGCTTAATTTTGATCACACCGCTTTTAATAGGCCTTAAACTTTTCTTTCAAAGGAAGTGCAATTTTCAATGTTGTGACCTTGCGCTTTAGCATGGTACTCTCAATAGGCGTTCTCATTATACCATTTAAAATAAGGAGGCAACCTTGGAGTTATAAACACTAGAGCTACCAGCTAACTAGCTAGTAAGGATATACTTTTTTATGAGAATAGAGAAGTGAATCGAAATACCTTTTTTCCCAAACGGCTTGTTAATTATTCGATGCTCTAGTGTTACTTTAGTTGTGAGAAGAAGCATTCTAAGTAGAATTTTAACCTGGGTTTAATGAAAGATTCATGGTGGGATTAAATCCAATAGAGTATACTGGTTGTGGTACTAAGGTGTACAGGTTCAAGCTTGGATATGCCATGCAAGGAAATATATGTTCGGTATTAATAGAGATTTTGGATAATCTTGGCAAGGCTCTTACTAAAAACATTCACCTTCTTATCTTTGCCTTTAGCAATAGAATTTTTGGTAGAATTAGAGTATTCCTTCCTTGAGATCTTGCTAGTCTTTATGGCATTATCAATCATTTCTCCAAATATCACCATATTAGCAAAATTCTTCATAGCATTCCCTACTAACTTCTCATAGCAAATAGCTCGTAGAGAGCTAACAAAGATGATTGTCATCTCTTTTTCGGTTAGTAAAGAGTGAGCCTAGCTACCTTCTCCTGCCATTTTTGGGCGTATTGCCTCAAGCCTTCAATACCTTTTTTTTTCATGGTCAATAAAGAAAGATGATCTAGGGCCCAATTAGGTACATGCCTATATTGACCTATGAAAGCTCGAGCAAAATTTGCCTATGACTGAATTTTGATTAGGTCAAGCTTTCGTGCAGTCACTCTAGTTAAATTACCTTGAAAACAACATATTAATAATTCCTTGTTGTCTTTATCTTTTGAGAATACATACAGATATGTGCAGTAGGGTCCATGGTCTCATTCTATTTATCAAAATCTGGTACTTTGAACTTGGGTGGGATAACAAGGTTTCAAACAAAGCTTAAAGATTTGGCATCCATAATTCCAAACTTATTATCCCTTTCTACAGCTTTGAGTCATTTCTTTAATAACTTGTACTTAGTTTCATTTTCAACAGCCTTAGTATACTTTGAAATAACTGTTTTTTCTTATTCTATTTGCTTATTGAGGTTTGAAACTAATGGATTTGCCTATGGTGATCCCATATTCATATTCCAATATCCTTGAGCCAGATATGGTGCTTTCATAGGGTTTATATAGATAAATAGTTGAGCAGGTGGGATCAATGCTATTGAGGGTGACTGTTCTTGGGATACTTCTTTAAGAGTGTTGGTGACCTTAAACCTTCCATTCGAATTAACCCCAAGATTGGCTAGTTCTTTTCCTTCATTAGTGATATTTGCTTGCTTTTTATCCTTTAAGGTAGTTTGTTAGTTCAGTAACTTGACTTTGTAGTTCATCAATCTTACAAAGCATTTGCTACTGAGCTTCTTAATGTATAACTTTAAGGATCTCGATATGAGCTTGGTGATCGTTCGTCATTGCTTTATGACACAAACATGTATTGTACCTATGTTGGGTATTTCATTTCATGTTTTGAAGACCCTTGCACTGTAAAGTGATGCCAGATTAGAGTTATTAATATGGTGAGTATGATGTATGCAAGAATAAAGATGAAATCATATGCATGTGACAATATGATAGAGAAAAACATAATTAAACAAGTGCAAATGCAAGAAACAATTGGATTTGTCAATAGCTCTAGAATAAGTATCTTTTATTCAAACAAAGCATTAATTACAACTCATCAAGCTTGGCAGTAATCAAATCTGAAAATATCTCACTCGATAGCATTGTTTGATTATAAGGTCCAAAAAGTTCAACAAATTTTGTCCCTTATCTCTTATGGGAATGAAGTCTTGCCATACATTTGGCTAATTCAACCATGTATCTGCGTTGGTTTGAACCATGCGAATTCACTTAATAAGGTTCTAGAGATGTTCCCTATACTTCGATCGAGATTGGTTAGCCAAGATCTAATTATGGAGCAATTCATTAGAAGTCTTTGATGATTTGTCGACCGATCTTTTTGGACCTAAAGGGCATGATCCAATTCTTAAACCTTTGTAGCCAAAGCTTCATTCTAAATCTTCCCTATTAAAGAATATATACTTGGGCTATCAAGCTTTTGCTACTTTTTTGATAAACTAATGCAACTGCATGAGTCTTAGTGAGTTCTTCTATAGTGGTCTCCGTTTGAGCCTTTCAAGCCTTTAAGTTATTAGCAAGAAAGACAAGCTTGGCTTTCCATTTAGCTAGGGATTTATCAGTTCCTCGATATTCAGTGCCTTTTGAAGTGCCATGTAATATTTCTTCAAGTTTTAAAGATCTTCATTGATGGCATCTTTCATCTTGACAAGGTCACGTAACTGCTCTTGTTAGACTTGACAATCATGCTCCCATTGACTTTTATCTTCCTACAACTGATGAATTTCTTTAGAAAAAGTAGCTCTTTCTTATTCAAACTCATGCTTTAGGATATCAATCTTAGATGGAGGGTTATCTGTTGGAACATGAGGGATTCCTTTTTTAGATGATAGTATAGTAACTATCCAATTTTCATAGGTCAGAGTCACTATTTTCTCTCTTTTTTAATATGATTCAATAGGTCTTTCACCATTTGTCAAAGATTTTTTGCATTTGGCTTATGTAACCATCCCCTTCATATTCAAAATTTGGTGTACATAGCTCATGAGTGACAAGGACAAACTACTAGCAATCAAATTGTCGTAAAGCCATAAGCAAAACATAACAAATGCTTCCCCATAATCCATTAAGAGGCACCCAATGAAATGGTTTGCATTTATAAACAATCGAGCCCAAAATGATTCATGGAATTGTCCAAATCACTTCATTGGCATTCAAATCTTGGAACATTGCAACCCATTGATCCTTGGTGGTATGTTGTGGCCATTCTTTTTCTAAGTACATGGTGAGAGGAATAACATTTGGCATGTACGACTGTAGTAATCCCTTACCCCAAAATGACTGAGGTACCGTACATACAACTTTGATGAGCATCCAATAAAGTATGGTTTGCCTCCTTTTATCCTAAAATTTAAGGACCAAATAGTCTTTGCTAAGATGACAGGAGCAGGATTGATATTGCAACTTAATTTTAAGCAAATATTTACCATAGCAACCTCTATGTGTCACAAAGCCCTCAAAAAATGATCATACCATAAATTACCAATATGAAAGCATATTGAATCTTTGTCTTGTTTGATTGAGTACTCATAACGAACTTCAAATTATCCCATGCTATTCCTCAATTTGACTAAATGTCAGCCTGCCAATGTTCTCTAACTCTATGTAGACTAGCCAACTTTTTTCTAAGAAGGTATAAGTTTTGCCAACTTTGAGTAAAATTTTCAAATTAGGCCTTCAGATGTTAAGCATTGCTGCATACTCTTTTATAAGAGGGACCAGATCATGCTCGTTGAAAGTGAAACACTTATATGTGGGATTCTGGAATTGTATCATGGCATGTAGTAATCTAATGCTGATTTTAACTTGGACTAATAGAGCAATATCCCCATAATCTTCTGCAAATATTGCCTTATCAGTCTTATCTGAACCATTCCACACATCTCTCAACCTTTGAAGGTTAAACTGCTTGAAAATCATTTCAGCTCTTCTAGGATCTTTGAGATATATCCAAGCTAGAGACGATCCCCACTCTTTTTTTATTCCTTTTTTGACTCGATCTCTGCTGTCTCAAAGTCTTCGAACCCTTTAGCTAATCCTGTGCCATGGTGAGATACTTGTTTATAGGCACTGCCCCTAGAACCAGCTAATATAATGCATGTACTAAAGACAGCAACAAAAGAAACACCAAGTTAGTAACATATTCAAGACAAGGAATAAATCACAAAATAAAAGTGCTTGATGGCATCGCAATGCCTTAGGGCAAGCATGGAAAGACATAGGTCTAGTCATTTTTTCATCAAACCTAGACTTATCGAACAACATACAGACATGTCTAGGATATAAATGTCCTATGAGGACAAAAATTAGCGCTCAAGACAATGATAATTCGTTCATCAAAATATAGTTACAAGCTAATGTCAAGTCATCGATCGAACGACATGATGGCTTGTTTAAGTGTTTGCTCCCATCAAGGCAACATGAGGCCTTTAAGGACTTTAGGTATTCATTTATCATCATCTAATGATTAACGAACTCTAAGCCACTGGTTAGGTTGCATAACGACTTACCCAAGTAAGTTCAGTTCCCTCAGAGGTGGTACCGCCCTTGAAGGGGATTTTAAGTAACAATAAGGAAAAAAGGCATTAGTCATCAATCAAATAGTATAATAACAGCCCTGATAGTATTATTACAATGGATAAAATAATTCAAGGTGAGAGAAAAGATAGACAATGCTCATTCATTATCATTTATACAATAAACAAATGATAAAGTAGAGTAATAGGTAAGAATTATTTCCCCGAGTGTTTTATTCTCTGAGTCGATCTAGCAACATTTTAGTATAGCTTGACATAGTTTGGCTTTTATGGTTGACTATATGGAGTTGAGTTGACTCTAATAGGTTCCCAAATCATTCTTCTGTCCGATAAGGACACTCAAGGCATCCCAATCCTGGGCCCATTGCAGCTTAACAAAACAGGTTTGATTCGAGTGGATGTATTTTGCTATGGCTATATGGATAAAAAGAATACCACAAGAGCATAGGTACTTTACACCCAAAAAGATAATAGTAGCCCATGGGTAAAGAAAGATACCATGGAGGACATTAGTTCACTTAATAAAGGTGTTATTCTCTCTCTAAGAAAAGAATAACGAAGAGTCTAATGAGATATGAGTGCATAGTGTATGTCAAAGAAACAATAAAACCTTTTTGTTTATTCTTTGTTACCATTTTAAAGAAGCTGTTGTATTCTTTTTTCAAGTAGGAAGGAACCCTAACAATCATGAAAAACAAAAAAACACAGAGAGTGATGGCAGATAAATGTCATGTACTAAGAAGATGAAGAAAAGGGATTACAAATAAACAATGACTAAAATTGAGGGAAACCAAGAATCATGATAAAATTTAGCTAGTTGCAAGCTTGACTCTCTGAGTAAAGTCCCCAATAAAGTCGCCAAGCTATCACAACATGCCTCCATATATGTGGTGGTAATGCTATGACTTAAAAGCGAAAAGGAGAAAAAGGTTGCCTTTGCATCATCCCTTGATCAAGATTCGGATTAGGAGTAATAAAGTAAAAGTTGAGAGAAAAACCATTGGATGAATTACTCATCCAACTGATCTTGGATAGCCATTATGAAATGACCATGAAGTCACCACCGATCATTTTGCGCTAAGCATGACCGAATACCTATTAAAATTGGTGACTCTAAGTAATAAAACTCAAAAAAATGATTTTACGGGCTATATATACTAGAGTTCATTTTAGAAAGGTCCAAGAGTTGGCAACATGTGATGAAGGATTAGCACCCCTATGACACCAAAATTGGTACAAATCTAGCCATAAATTATCAAAGTCTCAATTTTCTTTGATTTTTCACGTAATCATTATTTATATGTAATCTCCTTCCCTTGAATGCAAATTTTTAAATATTAAATCTAGGATTTTATGATAAAAGTTTAATTAATATCTCTCTGTGTAACCCAAAACGGAGGATAAACATAGAGGCTTTGATAAAGTGAGATTCAGATTAATTTAGAAGAGGATACTTTATGTGAAGCACTGGAGAGATACTGATGCTGAACATTGCCTTGGGTTTAATGAAATTCATTTTTTTTAAAGCATGAATGCAAATCATCATCAAGAAGAGAAACAAGTTAGTAAGACATAAAGAAATATCATAAAAGTTGCATTAAAGATAAATAAAAGGAAATAAGAAAAAGGGATGGTCGGGATGTATCTCATAATTGACCTCAGTTATTAAGGAATAATCGAACTAACAATTTTGAGACATGTTATGATGCAGTGGCTGTCTTAGGCGTAAAAAGGTTGATAAAGGTCCAAGATGCTCTAGAAATGAGAACTTAGACTTTATTGCATTTTTGAAAAGCGAGGTTGGAATATCCCTTCAGAGAAAATAGGGTTGGAGAATCCTTTTAGAAAGTAGGGTTAGAGTATAGCCTTAGAGAAAATGAGGTTGGATATCCCTTTGAAAAAAATATTTAGAGTGGTTTTTTAAAAATCAAAATTTTTGATGTATTTCTTTTGAAGAAACAAGATTTTAGAATGGAAAATCAATTTTTTTTTTTATAAATAGGAAAGGAAAATTAATTTTGAAAAGAATTTTGGTTTTGATTCGAGCCTATAGGGACTTATGTCATGACTCATGCACCGTAGGAGAAAACATTGAACATATTTTGAGTCATTCGAATGACTAGAAAAGATGGCTCGAGAAAATCCAAGTAACTTAGCTTTAGCAAAAACAGGGGATAGCATCGTGCTGTCCACTTTCCCAAATTTATTTTGGTTTGGTCCAATGGTTTCTAGTGGTAAATAAGGCACTGTTGTAAAGGCAACTCAATAAAGATTAATATAAAAATATTTCAAAAATCCTAGATAATTGCTTTTTAGGCAGAATTAATTTTTGAAACTAGGTCTGAGTCAATGTTTACAGCAAGTGCTAGAAAAAGGAAGCATGAACTTTGAAAAATTATTTTGGACTCTTTTGGATTTGTTAAATTATAAACGAACCCTTTTTAGAAATGGAATTTTGCAAAATTTTTAGTAAAAATGTTTAAAAAATTTATAAAAACCATTTGATGGGTCAGAATTTCCTAAACAGAATGTGAATCACTGGTTCCATGTGTTTTGGAAGTAAACAAGGTAAACAAGGTATCTTGCAAAGATAATTTGAAACCCTTTTCAAGAAAATGCTAGAAAATTCCAAAAAAAACTCATGTTGAATCTGAGAATAACTTTTCAAATAAGGATCACTATGTAGCCATCACCAAAATAGGGGTTTCTTTGGATTAAGGCTTTTGTGGTCAGATGTCTAGGTTTCAAACATGCGAATGTGCAATCACTAAAGTTTATGGTAGTGAAGTAATGGACCAATCTAGCTGCTGTAGAGTAGGCTGCCGAACCATCCATTATCCACACCAATGGTAATGATAGGCTCAAAAAAAGACTTAAACTAAATATTTGAAAAAATTTTTTGGTTTTGGATTAAAACAAAATTTATTTGGCCAAATGAGTCCATGATTCCAAACATTTGTGTTTAATATATCCCTAAGGTTGGAGAACCAATATATTAAAAACATTATATCTATGTTAATCCTCACTAATTGAGGTTCGTATAGACTTAACTTGGGTTTTCCTTTGAAAATAGATTTTTACAAACATCATGGAGGCATTTCAACAAACATATAATGAATTAAATTAAGTAAAATATCAGACATTAACAACCACTCAAAACAACAAGCTATTCAAACACTTCATCAAAGAAATCATTGTGAAAATGCATCCCAAGGTAAGTCAAGATCAAAATATGCTAGGCTAAGCATTCACACATGAAATGAGCATGTTAAGTAGAAAAAAACATGGCAATAATGCAAGAGTAGGGGCTGTTTTAATGTCAACAAGAAATATGGCATTCTAGTTCATTTAAACACCATTAAAGCATCAAGAAAGTCATGAAAATTCTAAAGCTACCACAAACAAAGCCATAATTATGCATGGAAAACCTTAAACATGGAGATTCACAAAAATGATGATGATGAAGGAAAGCAAAAAATAAAAAGAAGCAAAAATAAAAGATATACCCCAATAAAAGCTTGGCTCCTAGTTATATTCTTAAGCAGCACTCTAACAACTTTTAGTTCACTTTTTTCCTTTTTTTTCCTACGGATTAGAAAAAAAGAATGAAAAGAAAGAGCTTTTGGTTATAGTGGCTATGGTGGATAGTTATTAGGGTAGAGATTAGGGAAATGAGAGGTTTTGGAAGGGTGGAAAATAAGCTATTGGAATGGGATTTTTGAGAAATCTTGAGGGTTTTTTTGTAGCTGATGTCAAAAAAGGTTTTTTTTTCTAGTTGAGTAAAGATTGGATTATATAGTGGATAATTTTAGCCACTAAGATGACCTAGCAATAAGGGCATAGAGGACTTTTGGTTTGTACAATAAGATGACTCATTATACCAAGGTGAAACCTTTCAGTATTTGATTGGTTAGTCTTGATTCTTGAAGGCAAAGAATTTCATACATTAGCTAATTAGATGAGTTGTCCTTCATAAAACTAGATTTTCTCTTGAAATGCCCTCATGCCAAGCTCAATGGCCTTTCCAAAATGTATTAATCCAATGTTTAAAGCCCAAAAATTAAGTTATGTCCGATATTGGAAGTGTTTTTAGGATAATGTCATGACCAAATTTGAGTTTTGAAGTATGGTACAAAAAAAGGAAAAATGTCTCAAATTAAGCCAAAATAGCCTTGTACATTGATATATTAAGCTTTGTATCAATACATTGAGCAACAAAAACTCAGAATGTATTGATACTTTGAATTTTGTATCAATACAAAGTATGGTGTATCGATACCAACAAGCTTATCTTGATACCTAGTATCGATACATGCACTCTTGTATACATACGTGTTAGCCAAAAATCACAATTTTAGCTATGACATAACTTTGTATCGATCCAAACAACCATGGTATCAATAAAAATAGCAAAACCTTAGAATTTGGATGATATAAAGCCTTATATTGATACTTTAAGCCCTTATAAAAATAGGGATTTTTCTTACCTTTGAGTTTTTTAACTCTTTACCTTAGCCAAGAATGGTGGGAACTTGACTGTGCTTCTTTGACTGACCATGATGGTGCCTCGAATGATGACTTCTGATACTTTAAATGTTAGCCAGGACAAAATGGGATGTTTATGTGAACCTTACCCTTCATTAAACCATAATATCCCATGAAATCTCTTAATTTTCAAGCTTAATAGACCTCCAAATATTGCATTGAACCAATCCTAAGGCCCAAGATAAATTTCATAAAGCTTAGTTTGAATTTCAATGACTTTTGGAACCAAAATGGTGGCTAAATTTGTGTTTTAAAATAATGTAGCATGAAGAAGAAAAGTGTATTAATCAGGTAAAATTGCCTAAATGTATCAATACAATGGGGGATTGTATCAATGTTAGCAATTTTTAGGTCAATGTATCAATACATGGAGAGAATGTATCGATACATTCACCATTATTAATAATTCACCTATGTATCGATACATATGGGTCAAAAAATCATATTTTAGCTATTGCTAAGCCCTATATCAATACAATGGGCAGATGTATCAATACAATCATCTTTGGTTTCGATACAACACTATTTTCTTCAAGATTAGTGATGTGGTAGCCATTGTATCGATACACAAAAACTATATATCAATACCTTCAACTAAAAATAAGGATTTTGCTCACCTTTGGCTCCCTGAACACTTTATTTGGGCCTCAAATGATGGTAAATGGGTCCATGCTTGCTCGTGTGTTCTTAGTAAAACCTTGTGATGCTTGTTGTGAAGATATTGGCAAATTTGCTTTTGGTTTGCATTTTGAGTATGTTTTACTCTTTAAAATGCTCTTGATGATGCTTGTTTCATGTATTTAATGCTTGATATTTTTGATATGATGTTTAGCTCATCTTATATTTGTAAAAATGGTTGTTTAATGTTTTGCTTGTATGCCAAAATCTGTTTTGAAAAAATCACCCCAGGCTAAGTCAAGATTAATCTCAAGTAATAAGGACTAATCCTATCATTTTTTGATGTTGATGCTTTAATCTTGGGGAAAATCAAGTGTTTTATGTTTGGATTCATGGCCTAATGAGGCAAAATAAATCCGGTTTCCAACCCATAAAGATCTTGGTTTATAAAGTGTTTGATAAAATGCCTTGTGTTGAGTCTTAGTGTTGTTACTCAAATGGCATGGAGAATGGATTCACTTGCCTTTACTTTTGGCAACGTCGAATGGATCTGTGCTTCCATTTCTATGGAAACTTAACAATGCACATTTTCATGTTTGCGACCTTAACTTTTGTCTAAGAAAGTGCAAAACTGAATGCTGCACTATTTAAGCACCGGCAACAACATAACCCTACTTTGAAAAATTAATTACAAGCATAAAATGATTTTTATGAATTTTTATTATATTTTTCAATCCAAGGGAATCAGCTTAACTTTCCAACAAGCTCATGTTAGCCCTCGAATTGGTTCAAATGAAGGAGTTATGATTTTCTAAACATGTATTACTTGAAATCTACAAAACCAGCAATCAAACTTCATTACGGGCCATATTTTGCCATTAAATGATTATTCATATTTTTTCAATATTTGTATTGAAAACTAAATGAAATTCCTTTTTCAAAAAAGGTATCACTCATGACATAACGAGTTCAAATGAATCCTAAGCGATTTTTCAAACTTTGTTGCACCTACTATCAGCGCTGAATCAAGTTTGACTTTATAGGACTTATAGAATATTTTTACCTTTCCAATGGTATATTGTTTACACTCAAAAACTATTGGACAAACTCAAAATAAATTCGGGAAGACGAACAATGCAAACTATCCCCTTTTGTAGTCTTTGTTAAAGTTAAGCTATTTTCCCAAACCACCTTTTCAAGGTGTTTGAATGCCTCAAAATGAGTTCAATTAATTCCCTAAGGGATTCACATGTCACATATAAGTCTTATTAGATTTGAATCAAGACCCAATCATTTTCAAAAATTAACTTAATCATTTATTAATTTTCTAGTTTTAAACCAAAGAAAATCTATCCTTTTATTAAATTACCCAAAAATATTTCATTTTTCAAACATTACCAAAATTTTCACCAACCTAGGTCTTTCAACATTGTTTTCTAAAATCTTACCAAAAACCAAAATTTCCACTTCCTTGGGTTTTCTTGGATTTTTAAAAATCAACTCGATTTTAATGCCTTAATTAATCTATGCGTCTAAATGTACCTCAAAGTTGTTAACTTGATTATTTCTAGATAATCGATGGCAACTATGAGATTCATTTAGATTAACCCTCCTTTTCACACGTTTTGTGTTTATTTTTATGCAATTTTTATTATATTTCTTTATGTCTTATTAATACATTTCTTCTCTTGGTGATAATTGTTGCATTCATATTTGTAACCAAAAATTTTAAAAATTATCAAGTCAACGATTTGTGTTGGTAATGCTCAATATAGGACACCCTTTTCAAATTAAATCTAAAAAAGTTTCTAACCTTACATTTCATACACCCCTAAGTTATGTAGTGGAACTCAAATTTTTCTTACAAAAATCATATTTATTATTTTCAAAGTTCATGCATCCCAAAAAGGGGATTATATACAAATAATAACATATTAAAATTTTTTAAAAAAAATCGAGATCAAGATAGAGATGGTACCGATTTAAGGTGTTGCAAGGGTGCTAACCCTTCCCTACACGTAATTGACTCATAGACTCATTTACCAAACTTTGGTAAATGCAGACTGTAAAATCAAACTTTCGAGTTTCGTAACTCAAAGTATCGATTTTAATAGGTGACCGATCATACCTAGCCAAAATGGTTGGTGGCGACTTCATGTTTTCATCCACTTCGTGGTGGCCACCAAAGTTTAATTGAATAAGCAATTCGATTGAAAACTTTACTCAATCCAAATTCGAGAAATATGTTTTTCTCACCTTACCACACCTAAAATCCCATAGTCAGGCATATTTCCACTGAGGGTGCATTAAGTTATGATAAGTTTTGAAGCAAAAAGAAAATGAAAAAAAAAAATTATTCCTAACTCTTTTAACTTAAATCCCACATTGGCGGGAAATATAATGCAAATGACAAATTGAACTTATGAATAAGCCCTTTCCTTCCACTTTTCGCACCGTAAGTCTTTAATTTAATTCCACATCAAAGAGAAATTCAAAGCAAAAGAGAAGGTTTCTGTCAAAATATCCTTGACGTTTTTATTCAAGTTTGATTTGTTGTTTATAGATGGATAAATCATAATTATATCAAAATTCAAGAATTTAATTTTATTGTTTATAGGTGGATAAATCAATAATAATTTCAAATTTAGAGAAAATTAGTGTGAATGTTGTAGATTAATAAATACTTCCAAAGTTGGAGTTATGTTGAATTTTTAAACAAAAAAAATGAAGCAGAATTTCTTTTCGACATTTTCAATCCTCGGAAGCTGCACTTGTAAATAAGCCATTCCCCATATTTAACTCAGCGCTAGGATAATGTTAAGGGAAGCTGAACTTATAAATATAAGCATTTCTCTCTCCTTTCTTTACATCTCAAATCTTTTAACTTAATCCCACAAAGGGAAGCGTTGATTTATAAATTTGTTTCGCACAAAATGACTTTCAAAAAAATTATTTTTAAATTTTTCAGTATTTATTTTATAAAAGATAATTTAGTCAAAGGAAAATGGCTTATCGATCACTAAAAAATAATATCTTTTTGTTTTAAATTGCCTTACCATCTTGAAAAGAGTAAGAAAATTTTTGAAAAAGGCTCGTATAAGTAATATAATTT
This sequence comes from Adansonia rubrostipa, assembly GCA_038381775.1. Lineage (NCBI taxonomy): Eukaryota > Viridiplantae > Streptophyta > Magnoliopsida > Malvales > Malvaceae > Adansonia > Adansonia rubrostipa. The sequence goes on from JBBYHM010075758.1 coordinate 22,062, forward strand.
TTGGATTAAAACTTAATTCAAACCAATTATTATTATTATTATTATTATTATTATTATTATTATTTAAAACTAATAAAATATTAAAATAAAATTATTTTTAAAAATCAAAATATTTGTTTTGAATGTTATTAAACTTACATATTTATATTTTAATAATATAATATAATTTATTTAAATAATAAATTATTAATATATTTAATATAAGTTATTAATTTAATAAACACGTTATTTAATAAAACAATATTATTATTATTATTATTATTATTATGATAAGAGTTCATTACCAAATATCGTAAGAGTTAAATTTGAAAATTTAACAACTTCTTGCAATTATAATAAAAAAATTAAAAATGAATGAAAGTAACTGATACTCACAGCCTGTTCCAACCAACGTAGTTTTTACATCCACCAGAGCTTATACTAGTGACAGATACCACAGATCATATTCCTGATACCCGAGTTAGGTAGGTCGCCATTATAGCAGATATCAGAGGCAGGGGGATAAACAAGTATCAGAAGTAGCAATCAATGAAAGCTCCTTTCATTTCCCTCGCAGACGTGATAAGCAAGATAATATGAACAATTGAGGCGAAAATAAAATCTCTTTTGCTCCTGTGAGAATAGGAACTGTTTAAGGGAAAACAGATATGTTTTCCCAGTGCTTGTTCTATCTTAAATAGAATGCAAGTTATTACCGATATCTTCATTCTTAGTAGCAACAACACCATCCCTTTCTTGTTCAAGAGCAAAACGGCTATAAAACTGCAAAACCTTCGGGTGAGCCTTAATCTTGGAAGGAGAGAAACCAGAGAGATGAAGGCCGTCCAAGCTTCTCACTCGGGAGAGTGCAACATAAGCCATGCCACACCCAAAAGCTCTAGAGAGATCAGTATGAATATGGTCAAGATTCAATCCCTGACACTTGTGAATGCTTATAGCCCAAGCCAAAACAAGAGGTAATTGCATTCGAGAAGCAACAGGGGAAGATCCTTCCATTACATACCACTTTTCTGGTTCGATAACTATTTCTGGGCCTGAATCAAATTTGACAATTGGCAAGAGGTTATCAGGAGTTCGGATTGTGCCAATGCTACCCCCTGTAAATCCAGTGACTATGCCAGTGGCACCATTCACAAGTTTGCGCCAAACATTCAAATTTTTTATCAGCATTACCCTTGCACCTTTGCACAGTACAAGTTTGCCAGGAGCTAGACCTAAAGCAAGCTGCCTCTTCCAAGGATTTCGACCTTCATCAAAAGCCTCATAGATAACTTTTTCCTCAGATAAGGCTTTCATTCTCTCCTTGTTTACTCTGTTCACGTCATCAATTCTTGGAAAGAGCCGTACCACTGAAGGATCAGGCTCAGAGGGTGAACATGATTGTTCAAGAAACTGCAAGTCTTCAGGATCACACTTGCCTCTCCTAATACCCTGAAGTAATTTAATCAACCGATCATCTGATTGCCTAAAAATCTTGGTAAGTTCAACCTGTATATCAAAGCTTGAATCCCAGCAATCAGCTTCGAAGGCAAATTCTTTGCATAATAAGTCATACTGATTAAATATGGGAGGTAACTGAAAAAAGTCCCCACTCACGACAAGCTTAATTCCACCCCATACCTTATCAGATTCTCGAACTGTTCTCGCTATATATTCAAGATTGTCAAACAATTGTGCCTTCACTAAGCTAATTTCATCAATGACCAACACTTTTGCCTCATTCCACCTTATACATGCCTTCCTATCATTTAGAACCTGATCTACCAACATTTCACGAGTGCCATTACCAATTCCAATACCGGCAAATGAGTTAAGTGTCTGTCCACGAATAGCACATGCAGCAATCCCAGTTGATGCAGTCACAAAAACCCCTGATTTTCCGTAAGTGTTTTTCAATATTGTGACTATATGCTTGAGGAGAACTGTTTTCCCTGTCCCTGCAGAGCCAGTAATAAACACGGATTGGCCACTACGAACATGATCAAGCACTTTATTCTGTTCATCAGTCCATTTGATACTGGTTTTACGCGTTTTGAAGGTATCCTTCTTGTACTTATCTCCACTCTTGGTGCTGTAATTTCTGTACACGGATATTGCTTTGGCAAAAAAGTTCATACCCATCATTTTTCTCATAGAATACCTTTTTCGGGTGCTCAAAATTTTTCTTATCTTATAGCACTTTCTCAAAAGTACAAGCTGATCAAACCAAATAAACAGATACTAAAAAAAAAAAAAAATCATCAGCATGAACCCACACCAAAAACACAATTCTAAGAAGCAAGTCTTGATATGTAAATAAAATGATGAGAAACAAGGAAAAAGATGGATTGCGCTGCTTACCATTAACAGAAGAACTGCTGTTTACCAGAAAGAAGAAGGCTCGAGCAAAGACGGTTCTGCTTTCCAGCTTTCTAGATTCCGGGCAGGATTTGGTGAACCGTTTCCCCTAACCTAAGGGCTATAAAGGGAATAACATCACCATATTTTGGGATATTTTGGGAATACTGTAAAACTTTAGACAAATTCTGCTGGGGTATTAGTTTAAATTTTGAGCTTTAGTCTTCTTAACTATATTTTTATATAAATTTAACTCTTTTATTATATCATTTTGAAATATTTTATCTAATTGATAACTATTTATTTTTTAAAAAAAAATATTAATGTGATGAGCTTAATCAATAAAATTTTTTTAGCAATTAATGTCCTAATTTTTTTTCCACATGGCCTACTAATTTGGAAGATTAAATGGCACTATTGTTCCTCATAATTATGCAAAATTATGGATTTAGTTCTCTATAATGATTTTAAAAATTTTTTGTACTTATATTTTTGAAGATTTTAGATTTTGATTTAATCTTAAAAATTAAATTCACAAGTTTGGTGAGTACACTTACTAATGGATAGCTTTTTTTTTTTTTTTATAACTTCTAACAAATAAACTTTAACAAAGAGATTTTAGTTTTAGATGATCAATAAATCATCTCTCTTGATTAATCAATTATTTTTGCTAAATAAACATTAGAAAATACAAAAATCATTTGCTAAAATTATTTTCTGTGAAATAGATGGAGCTTTAGTAGAGTTATTTTTAATAGTTATGCTGTTATAAACTGAAATTTATTTTCACATGCCTCCCTAACTTATTTTTAAAAACTTTATTCATTTAATCAAGGCTTTTTGTAGTTTTGTGCTAATTTTGTCTTTGAAGTAATTATCTTTCTTCAATATTTGGGGTTTGTTTGATTTCTTTAGTCTATCGATATTGTTTGAGTATAACTAATAAATCAACTAAAATATCATTGCTTTAATAGTATTGATTTTTTTATATTTTCTACTAAATATTATTCTTTCTAATATTTATACTAATAAACTATATTGTACTAATACTATTATTTTAAATATTAATACAAATATAATCAAGTCTCCATATGAATATTTTTAATCATTTTTTAATATTTTAAAGAGAAGATTAAAATTTGAAGTCTCAAAAAGTTTAATAATAAAAACTTTTCAAAATCCTTTTAGGGGGTTTAAATCCGCATACTATTATAAATACAAAGATTAACATCACCATTGAAAAAGATTTGCTTACTAAGCTTACCACGTTAGCAAAGTCCATGGCCACATTAGTAAGTCGATGTCAATGTCAACATTTTTAAAGGAAAAACATAACACCATTTTTAATTAAATCAAAAATTTCAAAACAATATAGTAAAAGGATTGAATTTATGTAGAGAGACTAAAATTCAAATTTTGAGCTAGGACAAACATCACTAACAAAATTTGTCCTCAAACTTTCGGCCAACAAGTCTTTTTGGATCTAACTTCAAAAAGTTCAATATTCCTCGACAATATCGAAAGAGATAGGCCTTTTTAGAACAAAAATGTCTATGGGATTTAGGTTTTACTTATTAACATGTTTTGCAAAACAAAATTTTAAAATACATTGGAGGTCCTTATACCTTATCATTTAGTGTAAATTAGTTCCTATACTAAAAAGTTGACTAATTTAATCGTTATATTTTTAAAATTGAAGCAAAAAAGCAAATTTAGTAATTGAGGTAAGATTTGCCATGAGAAAAGAACAGTTTAATGGTCTATGTCATCTTAAATAATATACTTTATTTCAACCATGTTAACATTAAAAGTAAATTAGATAAATATTATTAATAATAAAATATCTATAGTGGCAATTTAAAAATAAAGTAAATAATAATGACTATTCTTGTCAGTTCAAAAGATTCTTTGTACTCATGTTCTTTTATATATATATATTATAAATTGATATAAGACAATAATCCACTTACACTAATATAAAACTCATTACTTTTACACAAGTTTTTAACTGTTAAGATAATTTCTTTTTTCTATTTTCCTTTTAGGATTTTGTTTACAGGTTTGTTTCATTAATTTGTGATGCCCATCTATGAGGGCCCACGCCAAATATGGTACCAGATCAATCATCATGCAAGATAGCCCATCTATGAGTAGAATATTTTATCAAAAACCCTAAGCTCAATTCTTATTGTGTATTTTGCAATCTTATGATCTTGCCTGTTTCTCCAAAACTCTTTATTGACTTAAATATTGGAGTGCATATTGGAATACCAACTCTAGCGCCTTTCTAACCCTTTTGTCTTGTAGATCTCTATGCTACGTAGGCTAGTAAATCACTCTTCAATCCTTACATCAACAATTAGAGCCATCTGTGGGAAATGAAGGAAAACTAACATCCTATGTCTTATTACCTCACCTTAAGACAATTTCTTATTATCATCTCCTAGAGGAGTGAATCTATCCCCATTGCTCCTCCCACTCTTGGCTCATAACCACTGCGCATTGTGCCACTACCTAGTGTGAAAATACCAAACTCTACAATGACATTAGATTTAATCTTGACAACCATGATGGCAAGGCCCATACCACCTAAATTCTTATACACATTCACTTACCTTTAAACGATGTTACCCCTAGGTAGTTGGGTGCAACTAGCCAACTGCTACCAAAACCTACTCACACCTATTTCACCTTTATCTAGCAATAAATTTCAGTCTTAGATCTGAATGCCACAACCAATATGATCCCTAGTAACCCTTCAACCCTAATTACCACTTCCTAGACTACGTTGTCAACTCAAGCATGCTGGATACTACAAATGCCAACCATTAAAACCATAAACCCATTAATACCAAATCCAATAAATCTATTCAACCATATGAACCTAGTGTTCCCATAACACCTATGATGCCCAAGCTACCACAAGTCTACCTATTAGCTATACTACAAATTAAGTACCATACCCAATACCTCACCATATCCAAACATTCACCAATCAACAAGTTGTATAGTAAGCCATTATAAAATAGCAACAATAATAGGTCACCCAACTGATTCAATCTTAGGCTGATCACCCAAATTAACCTACCAGACACTCGAATGCTGTAAATAACTAACTGAAATAACACATAAATCTTGAAAACCAAAAACATGAACAAAGTTCCTACTCAACCCCACATGTAAGCCAAACAAGGGAACAACAAGGAACTGATAGACTTAAATACCTTACTCTAGATCTAACCCCGATAGATCAAGTATTGGCCCTGAAATAGGAAATCAAAAACCTTAAACAACTATACAAGGACAACTAGGCTTGGCTCAACATTGAACATAACCCTTTATCCTTAGTCATTCGACAAGTACCCATGCCAAACAGAGATAAAACTTTCCCTTGATACATAAAATGCTACAGCTGACCTCGTTGATACCATAGCCATTTTTTAGCCTTCCAAACTTGTGCTATGTCCAAAATATGGTATAATGCTAAATCTTTCCTACCACTTACATGACCAACAAGAATATAGTGGTATTCCTTTATCTAGGTTCCATTGTAAACTTTGACTAATTAGGTAGATAATTCCTAGCCCTCTTTAGGAGCTGTTGAGTAATAATTGGAACCTTAGCCAGCTTAAGGCTGTAAAATAAAACCCAAAAGAATCTTTTAGATAATATATTAAGCATTTTAATGTGGCTATCATTGAGCTGAATGATGAATAGGTTATATCTAAGCCATTATTTTTGAGGTATGCCACAAGCATTTAAAATATGTCTATTGGTGCCCTACCAACAAAGCTATACTAACTTTATATGAAAGCACAGAAATATGCAAACACTAAAGACATAGTGATCACCAATCATAAAGTTAAGCAATTTGACTAAGACTAAAATAGAGATCGCTTTGGGCGATCAAGAGAAAGTTATACTATTTCTATCAAAAGAGTAAGACAAATACTCACTCGGACAGTAAACCTAACCAATCCAATAACCTAGACCACTCTATCAGAAAGTAAGGTTAGGCTTCCTTTTACAATAAATACAATGCATATACTTCCCTCAATATGAATCGAACATAAATTTTGTATGCCATTATGAGGGATAGCCATGTCATAAAAGAATGTGAAAGCCTAAAAAATACCATTGAAGCACTGACACAATGAGAAAATGAAGCAATTTGTTAAAAAAACAATACCAGATAGGACACACCACAGTCATCTAAGAGGCACCACGATAATGCTAGTGGGAAACGCCCTGTGCTTGTTACCATAGATGTCAGTATTGGGTGCAATAAAGATCAGGTGAGTAATAAATATAAAAGAAAATCTCACTTTAAGTTTATAATGGTAGATGACATTTATACCAAAAGAGTGAGATAAGACAATTAGGCAGTAACTTTCAGTGATGATGATAATGAGTTACTCATGGATAATGGAAAAAACCCTACTATTGTATCATTTATTGTATGTAACTATTATGCTAATAAAATTTGATTGAATTGTAGTGTAGTTAACATTTTGCAATAAGATGCTATTTCAGAAGATAGGCTACTATGTCAACAATCATACCCCATCAATACCTATATACAATTTTACCGACTAGCCTATACCAATGAAAGAGACCATAAAACTTTTGATAACTCTTGGTGATGGTGATCATACATTATTATAATGGTCAACATTTTGATTGTTGATCAACCATTGACCTATACTGTGATTTTAAGGTGATTGATAATGAAAAAGGCCAAACTGATTATAGCAATGTACTGCCTGATTGTTAAATTTCCAACGCTTACTAGGGTTGAATACCTTAAGGCCAACCAAATCATTGCTTACCAATGTCATTTAACATCCTTTAAGCTTACCAAAAAAAGGCGAAATGATTCAATAATTATATAGTGTGTACCATCTGGAAGTAGCATGTTGGTAAACATGACCACACTAACCAATCCATGCTAAGAATTTTATTCTCAACAAAGTCTTACCCCATGCAAAAATAACATTTAAAAACTCATAAAATGTCAACATATAAGTAGCAAAAACAACTAAACATAGAAAAGCTAGACTTTCTTATGGATCTCTTACATATAATAAACGTATTCGGATTTAATTGTGACTTAAATAGTTATATGTTTAAAGATTACTTAACTCAAAGATATTGTAATCCTGAGTTTCGTAGATCTAGAAGACTACTTGAGATAGGTGCCCAAGCTTTTTGATAGGTAACCCAAAATCACAAGTAGCATAATTATCTTACTTTAAATAGTAATCCACATAGATAGTAGTTGAAACCTTCTTTAGGCCTGATGATTCTCTAGTGCTAGCTAGAAGGCTTTTTAAGCCTTGACCAAAAGATATCTAACTAATAGGTAAAGATCTGATGTGATCTGGGAATAATTCACTTACCTATTATGCCAAAGAAAAAAGCGTTGGCAGATAGTTATATTTCATAGATGTCAATAAATTGATCTAACAGCCAAAATTCTTGATTTTGATTAATTCCACTAGAATAGAAAATTGATCTTCTTCTTTTATTGTGATAAAACACTTATTAATCAATTGGAATATAAATAGGTGCATGAGGGGCTTAGAGAAGCTAGAAGGTTGGCATAACAACCTTTAAGGAGTTTTAGGGTTCATTACCTAGGGTTTTTTGATAGTCAATTTACTCACAAAAAGACTTAATGATGTTTATATAGGCCTCTTAGACTGGACTTAGCTGTTTAATGAATAAACCAGACCCATTAAAATAAACCCCATTGATGGTGCCAACTAAGAGTGTTTCTTAAAGCCCAATTAAACTAATTTAATTAGCTTATCAAAGATTATGCTCTAATAGTAACATTATTAAAATTTTAGCCTAATAGCATGTTGGCGTATGCCCTAGAATCAATCGAATTAGGCAATGGATACATATTTAATAACATCATATATGTTACAAAGCTAAAAGTAACATAGGTTTTCCTTCATGGTAGTCACATGATTGACACTCATGCAAACACTAATTGGATGATGCCCTTGAAACACAACGGCCTTGAAAAGTTAGTAAACCATTTACAACAATGAGATCCTTATACATCAAAGCTTTATTTCTAAAAATGCTTTTAGTCTTCATATTATCAAGATAGGGCATTGGCAATACACAAAGACTAGTATAGCTAAACCTCTATACATTAAGTGCATACAACTCTTTGATCTCATAAAGGTTAAAATATATAAAATATTTAGGGATAGCATGTAGGTGCTTGTTTTGTGTAAACAAGTGCATTGAACATGGCTTGCATAAGAACTCCATCTGGTATAAGTCACTTAGATCCCTATGAAATATGTTTTCATGCACAAGTCATGTAAAATAGTCTTTGTTATGCTTTGATTCCATGACGAACGGGTCTATAATAGATAGATGCTTATGGTAGGCTGGTTTTAGATGTAGCATGGATCATATGATAAATGAATGAGTGATCTAGAAAGGATTCACCATTTTGAATAACATTGGAGATATATCTCTAGTGTTCTTGGCTATGGTTAATTAGATTAAAGTTTTTGGCCAAAGCATAATGGGTTATAAAGAATAGTTCCTTATTAATCCATGATCATTAACCATGAGTTGGAAGAACTAATATGGATAGAGGTTTAGGTAAACACTATGCCATACTCATCTTCTATTTAGGATATATGGTGAAGGGACCGTATCACACTGAGAGTCTAGTTATTAAAAGGTTTCTTTAAGGTCACACTAACTTCTTTAATGTTTATGGTGATGATGGGTTACTAGATCCCACTCTTGATCTAAGAACATGATTAATAAGATTATTTATATTCATTGCCAACATGTTGGGAATGTAATGGATCATAGACAATAAGGTTGATTTGTTGGATTAATTCTGGGATGTAATTAAGTCATACTTAAATAAAAGGTAATTTGAATGAAGGGCTTAATTGAAAAGTTTAATTATTTGAGAAAACATTAGCTTTGTGAAATCTAGATTTTGTCATCTAATTAAGACATTAATAATAAGATTGTCTTAGTAAAATGATGTCTAAATTAAGACATAAAGTAAGGTAACACTAGTCTTAGTTGAAATTGGATTTCTACTAGACTAGGGATTTGATTATGGATCAAAATTTTCTATCATATGTCTTGATCTAAAGCCCTTGGAATATTATTATAATATTAATTATTAGATAATTAATGTTAAATAATACTGTAATCAAGTTAAAAATAGTTTTAACTGATTTAAGGATTTTGTAGTGATAAAATCCATAGGGATATATACATACTAGCTAAATCATGTTTCCAATTTTTTATTTAATCTTTATAATTTATTGGATTAATATAATTATTAAATAAATAATGTTATTCATTTAGATAAACGAAGAATTGAATTAATTGATTAATGGAAACATAAAACAAGCCTAAAAAACCCTATATTACGCCATTTATAATGATTATGGTCTAAGCTTATTAGGCTGAACCCAATGGCTCAATAAAAAAATGGATTTCCACCAAGGATGGTTAGGAAGGGCTGATCATAAAGTTTAATTGAAACCAGGGTTGGTTAAATTAAAACAACTAAAACAAGGAAAAAGTTTCACTTGATTTAGGAGTTTTGATTAGATTAAAACTCTGCCATCCTAAGTCTAGTTAAGACTAGGATTAAGTTATTATATAAAGGCTTGCTGGGTTAGAAAAATTAGAAGTTTTTTATTTTAGCCTAATTTGAGAGAAAAATATTTGTAAGGGTTACAAAATATTTTTAGGGTTTCCACCATATTATAGGCACCTCTTTTTTCTTGTTTCTTGCTTATTACACCAACCACTATTGGGGAATGTTCTTGGTTTCTATTTATGGAAACAAGAAAGATTATCTTTTGGTTAAAGGTTTACTACCTCCTAGCTAGCAAAGAGAACCACCCAGTCTTTAGAGGCTTTCAACAGTCACCTGTATGGATAACTATTAGAGGTAGGACATGTATGCTGCTTATGGTCTTTAAGAAACCTTACAGAAAGCGTAGCTAATTTCTTTCAAGATACTTAGGGTTAATTTATTTTAGATTTCAACATCTAAAATTCAAGGTAACCTTCTAACATATGGATGTACGAATCTTGATAGAAAATTTTAATGTTTACATGAAAGTCCCTCCTTAAAGATCTATAAGAAATTCTAACTATTTCTATGTTTACTATTTCTACTGCATTTATGTTTATGTTTTGATGATTTTTGAAATCCAAAAAATGCATGAGTTTGGACTTTACCAGGAAAAAATTCCTTTCATAGCACATTAAGTATGGCTATACCATGCACCTAACCTATTAGCAAAGCCCAACTTGAAGTAGTTCATAACCAAACTCTATTAACTTGATAATTAAGGCTTTTAGCCTAACCCATTCACAATTAAATTTTCTAACTTAAGTAAAATTATTTTTATTTTATGTAAATAATATTAAATAATTAATTAAATGATTATCAAATAATTTATTTAATTTTTCAAATACAATTATTTAGACTTGTTTAATGTTATCTTTAAATCATGTCTACAAATACTCATCGTTTGGCTATCGAGTTGATGGCTAAAATGTGTTTGAAAGTAAAACCAATCTAAGGAGAATGAACACCTCAGAGCTTTACATCATGGATGTCATAGTGCTAAGAATGTTTTATCATGCCGTTGATATAAGTTTATATTTACATTTGATTAAACTTATCGTTTGGCTAAAGAGTTGATGGCTAAAACGTATCTGAAAAGTAAAACCAAGCTAACTGAATGAACACAACAGAGTTTTGGATAATGAATGTCATAATGTCAAAAATGTTTGAACATAGCATTATGTCATCAGATTGATGGCTAATGTGACACTTGGAGCATCATGAAAGCTCGATTTTTGAAAAAAAAGTCCTAAAGGTAATCAGTACCCTCAATTAGGACCATGTATGATATGACTAGTGTTTTAGAGTCTGGTTATAGGGTACGTACCCTAATACTGAAATAATGTATCTCTTTGATTCCAAAAGGTTGTGAAACCTACGAATAAATTTTTTGAGACCATCTGAAATATCTAAGTTATATTATATATGATTAATCCATAATTTTAGTTGCCTTGTTTGTTTGTTTTGCATGCATTTTAGGATTTTTATTAGTGTATTTGAAGGCTATTGGTATAAAAGGGGACATTGCCCACCTTAAGGGTCATCCTATATAAGGGAACAAATGGTCTCAGTAAAAAAAAAGTACTTTGCAGTAAAAGATTGGTTGGAAGGAATTTAGAAGCAGCATGAAGATCTTTTGAGAGTCGAGTATGTCTTGCCATTTTTGATCTAAGACAATATTGAGTTCTAGGAGAATGATATGTTTGATTTGCAAGCTATATCAGATAAGTGAGAACGTACCAAGAAATATTTGTTTACCCAAAAGTATGGAGATATAGCACTATTGGTTCAAGTTAGGATAAATAAAGGGTGGCCTCAAGCTATTACATAATCCTAGAATTTAGGATTTGGTGCTTTACTTTCAATAAGGAGTATGGTCTCGACAATTGAGAAGTACACCACCTTGTTGTGTATCAAACTACCATTCCCAATCGAGTATACATGAAAGAGTCCAATCCACCAACACTGAAAAGATGATTGGTTAGTATCATCAGAGCAATTAAGGCTTGGATTAGGGCATATGTAGTCTAAAAGGGTCAGAGCGACTACATGTCATGGCATAGTTTACAAAATTTGATGGATGATTACCTAGACCCAGAAAAGAAAAGGGATATCTTTCTATTAGCTATTTATGGATTGGTGGTATTCCTTATGACTCTAGGCATATTAATAAGCAGTGGTTAATTTCTTCGATCGGTTAAGGTACAACATTAACCCAACTATGGTGATTCTAGCTGAGATGATATAGTCTTTAAACTTTTTCAAAAGAAAAGCCAAGCGCAAATTTCTTGAGTATGCCTCAATGCCACAAACATGAGTCCATAGTTATTTTTGAAAAGATGCAAAAGCCTTTATCCGAATACATACCAAGTTATTCTTACCTATTACCAAGTTTCTTGAAAAAGATTGACCAATGGATTATACCGAGAATTTATTCTAACTGGGACTTTGATGATGATTTCATATTAGACCTGTTGCCTTAGTTAATACCTTTGACATGTTTGCATAATATTCATGTCATTGCATTCATATTAACTCATTCTTTTTGTATATGTATGCATTTACATTCATGTCATAGGATGCATAATAATCATAATACGGGATTCTAAAATCTAGTGTCATTTTTAAGGGAAAAATTATGAAAATAGGAAAAATTATGAAAATACCATTCAAAAGAGATAAAATACTTGTTTTCTTCTTAGAAATATGGAAAACGATTTAGCAACTAGGATAGAAAAGATAAAGAAAGCTTATGAAAGGATAATGATGGGTTAAGAGGAACTTTGTTTGCAATTGGCTAAGTTCATGGAGTTAATGAAAAAAGGAATAAGTTAAAAGCTTGAGTTTTTAGACTAAAGATGCTAAAGTTAAAGGAAAATCTAGCAAATCTATGAATAGTGCATGGATAAAAATGTGATATCCTCGGTTTAAATGTTTCAAACCTTACCCTCAGTTGGAATTACTCTTATGGTGCATGGGCATCCTGTAGTCACAATGCCATTGGTGATTATCGATAAAGTATTAAATATGGGGTTGACTCTAACGGACCTACGCAAGCAAGAAAAGAACAGATGCAGTTACAAGTGATAGAGAAGAGGTTAAGAGTTGTAGAAGGATTTGATAAGTTTGGAGTGGTAGATGCAACAGAATTGGATTTGGTATCTAGGTTGGTTATTCATTCAAAATTTAAAGCCACGAAGTTTAAGAATATAATGGCACTACATGTCTGTTTGCCCATATAAGAAATGCATTACCGTAAAATAGTAAGGTATGAGCGATGATAAGTTATTGATTTACTGCTTTTAAGATAGTTTAAATAGAGCCACTACTTGGTCATGTATAGGTTTAGATAAAGCCAAAGTTTAAACCTAGTTGGATCTAGCTCAGGCTTTCTTGGAGCAATACAAGCACATTGCAGATTAGGCACCAGATAGGTAGTCATTATAGAATATGAAAAAGAAATCCAATAAGACTTTTCAGCCAGTAAGCATAAAGGTGGTGGGATAAAGCTATTCAGGTGCACTTGCCATTGACAGAAAAAAAGATGACAGTTTACTTTTGGAAACATTGCATGCTCTTTTTTATGATAAGCTTATGGGGAATGTTACTAGAAGCTTTGCTGAAATGGTTATATTTGGGGAAATGATTGAAAGGGCAATTAAGAGTGGAAATATTAAAAAGAATAAGGCATCAAGTTTGAGGAATAGGTGGCACCCAAAAGTAAGAAAGATGAGTCCAAGTTTTAACCTATGATACTTATGTGGATAATGTTGTACCAGATATTTATCCGAATTTGTATTCACAAACAATCGCTACTATGCCTAGCTCAACATTTATGCCTTTAATGACATCCGTTATTCATCCAAAGAAGTTAACAAAAGGCCATAAGGGACAAGGTAGATGGGATAGGACCCTTATAAAGCCCATTCCAATGTCATACACAAAATTACTTCGTCGGCTTATCTAAGACCAGTTTGTGTCACCAATACTGTCTAATTCTTTAGAGTCATCTTACCTAGAGAATTGCAACATTAATGTCACTCATGGCTATCATATTAGAGTTTCAAGCCATTCCATGAATGAATGTAAGGCATTAAAGAGGAAGGTATAACTACTGGTCAAAACCAGTTTCTCAAAGTTCGTAAAAAAATTAAATCAATAGAGTAGGTGAAACAAGATGTGAAAATTTAGGCAAATGGTAAAGGGGTTTAATTGATATATTCTCATATTCACGTTGAAAACCTTTGTCTCCAAATTGACATCTTTTCTTTAAAACATGCATTACTTGAAATGTTTGATAGAATATATTTAGGATGTGTATAATTTAAAGATTCTGTGTGAAAATGATAGATATTTTCTAAAAGAAGAATTTTTAAGAAAGAAATTCTCAAGAATATTGATGTTTACTATTAGGAATGAACTTATACCCCCAACATTAATTTTTTATATTTTTTCATGAAAACTATGATTACTTAAATAACCCAAAAATTTAGGGAATTGATTTTAAATTTCACCAGTTATGATTGCTCTAAAACAATCAATAAGGTAAATGCCTTAAACTAGGTTATAAGCGATAGAATAGATTTTATGATTCATGGATTCCTCTGGAAATCAAGTGGATCAAATATTCTAGTAAAGGTCCTAAAACTATGATAACTTGGGCTAATATTGTGTTAAAATTTACCTTTCTTTCTAGCCTTTGAAGCATGAACCTGTTGGTTATTATTTTTGAAAACTGGTTGGTATCTCGGGGTATGATGGGTCAATAACATAGTTTTCTATTGTTAGGAAACCATTGAAGCCAATTTCTTTCATACCGTTCTAAATAGCCTAAAATTAAGGTTTCACCCTTTTGAGCTACATTCTTCCTGAACCACCCGAAGTCAGAAATTGCCTACCAATTGAACATAAGATGCCTTAGATAAGCTTTAACCTTAGTATCCCGTAATTCCTCATTAGTGATGAATCAAAAAATGACACGCTCATCAATATAAAAAGGAAAAAAGAATTGAGGCGTGAATTTTAGGGCATGAAAAATTTTAAAAATTAAAAAAGAAAAATAAAAAAGAAAAAAAAGAAAATTGAATGCAACATCATGTGATTACAAGGCTTAGTATTGTTTAAAAAATGTTTGTCGAAGAATGACTTTTCAGCTCATATAGTTATACTTGAGATGACAAATAAACTTCTTTCACTATCCTCTCTCAAGCATAAAAATTATATCTCTTGCTTACCCTTTTTGAGCCTAATGGATTATTTTTTATGTGAACCTTGATAAAGATCACCTTCCACACTAGAGGCACAGAAAAAGAAAATCTTTTGGAAAAAAGTAAAGGTGGACACCTCCTTCTACAATTTAAGAAAAGCCCAACAAATTAGGGCAAAGTTAAAATGGATTAAGTTTCTAAAATCTAGGATTCCCTACATCAAAAGAAAAATAAAAGAAAAATAGAAAAAAAAGTGAAAGCAAAAGCTTAAAAGTTTAAAAAGACCAAAACAAAAGAAAAAATGAAAGAGGAAATAAATGAGGAAATAGAGTGAACTGTAGTCCAAAATGGTAGAAGGGATGAAAGCTTTTATAGTAAAAAATAATCCTTGATCTTTTCACCCTTAAACATTTGGTTTAGGCCTATATATCCTTTCCTTCTAAACCCTAAACCATGCCTACATTACATACCTAAAAAAGTCCATTTTGATTAGGTATGGCTATTTGAGCTAATGAGCATATTTTTCAGGAAATTATCTTTTAGATAGTATTTCTAAGAACATGATAAAGCAAAAAAATGAAAAAAAAAGAAAAAAAAGGGAATAATTGAGCTCTAGAGTGAAAACTCAAAAACAAGCAGTTTAAAGCAAAATAAGAGAATTTTGGTGTCACTTATAGGTTTGCTGAGATGTTGTTAAGAAGAAAGAAATTCAAGGACACATAAAAATTCCTAAATATCCTAAGATGTCAGTTCTTATTTAGATGGACTAGTTTAAAAAATTAATCTTTTTACCTTTTTGAAATTAATCCCTTAACCCTAAACTAGTCATGGCCAATCTTAGTGCCATTTAGATTAATAGAGGGACACTTATGAAAAAATTGATAGTGTTTAATTCTTATGGAATCTATGTTTCGTGAAGGCTGATCCCTTCGAGAGCCAAAGATAGTAAGGCATATATCTTGTTTTATGATACCCTTTTAGACCTATCAAATTCTTCTTGTGCAAAACCTTTCGATCGAATTTGTAGAATACTAAATTACCATTTAAGGAATTTACTAGTATTGGATTCTCAGTCTTTTAGAGATTTGAATATTATATGCTTTTAGGGGGTAATGTTTTTAAACTTAATTTTCTTTAATTGAGTGTTTTAAGTGAATGCATCTTTCAAAGAAGAGTTTGCTTTGAGAAAAGGATATCATGAATAGAAGCAAATGTTTTATCGAATATAGGGTGTAGACACCCTGTTTTGTTTAGGTCTTTAATTAACTTTTCTAAGTCTTAGAGGTTAAGTGAAATTTTCTAGTTTTAGATCTTCCCTAACAAGTTATAGATAGAAATGTCTAATTAAGGTTTCAGATGGTTCCAATAAGCTTAGATTAATGTAATAAAGCATCCAGGCTTAACGTTCAACTTAGGAGGTCGGTGCTGGATTTCAGAAAACTAAGAGCTAAGTCCTAAAAATCTGAGAATGTCAGAAGTTGACTGGTATATGTCTTTTAAAGTGATTAGAGTGATTACAAAGGTCATTTGGATAAAAAAGAGACTTCTTTTAGAAGTTTAAATTAAAAGTCAACAAAATGTCAAAAGTCAACTTTAAGCAAAGTCAACTATAAGAAGTCAATCTTTTATCCTAGAGTTTAATTTTGAAATTGAAAGAGTTCTACAGCTCAGATTTTAAAAGTGATTACACCAAAATGAAATTGAACATGAACTTTAGGTCATAAAGGCATAAATCAGAAAATGGTCATAAAGGGACCTTAGGAATTTAGAATGCCAAGAATTCTCTAAGGCTTAATTCGAGTAGTTCAGGATAAAAAGTTTTAGATTTTTTTGGAGAAAGTCATTAAGACACATTTTTATTGTAGAATAGAACATTCATTGCACTTTTACGAAAACAAATCACAGTCAATTGAATAGAATAAAAAGTTATGCAAAGATTACTATAAGAATAAAGCTTTAGCCAAATTTCAACATATGCATAATATGCCAATTTTGTTCACATAATCATTAATGGCACCAACGTAATTTTCCCTCAATTAATTAGGAGGTTAGTGATTAACTAAGATCACCCTAGGGTGATTAAAGCTCATTGCACCAATTTCAAGGCCTATAAATAGTGGTGATTAGCTATTATTTCACAAGTTTTAAACACTTAGATAATTTTAGAAAATCTAAAATATTTCTTTTTCTCTAAAGTTTTTATCATCTTAAGGAAGAAGATCTGGTTTGGAATAGGTATAACTTTATCTTTTCTCTTTAATTTCATTTTAATTTCATGATTTTAATGATCAATTCGTGTTTATCCATGCTTAAATAAAGTTTAGCCAAGCTTATTTCATGATTTCTAGTGTTTTACTTTGATGATTCATGGTGGTCTTATGTTTGTATCTTGATCTGAGGTATGATTCGGTTGATTTTATTGTTGTTTAAAGCTTGATTTTATGATTAATTGTTGAAATCTAGCTTAAATCATGATTAATAAACTTAACCTAGTTTTCAAATTAGAGATCTATAGATCAAGGTTCAGTTAGCGTAGTTTCTTAAGATTTTGATGATTTAAGCTCAGTTGAGCTAGGATTTTATGATATTGAGCTGAAATTTTGAAGTTTAGATGATGAAATCATGATTCTTTAGATTAAATGATTTGTTTGAACATAAAGGAAAGAAAGATTCAAGTTTAACTAGCTTAGATTAGCTCAATCTTCAACTTAATTGATTTAATCCTGCATGATCTTGCTAATTTAAACTAATTTGGGCTGAAATCCAAGTAGATGAACTTGAATCCAGTTCTAAATGATGAAATTATAAGTTCTTAAACTTAGAGAATTATTCTAAGGACCTAGAAAATCTTTAGCTAGGCTTGACCATGATGAAATTATGGTAAGCTTGATTGGGCTTTGCATAATTGATGCTTAAATGATAAAACCTAGAATGAAACCTAGATGAATTAAGTTGAGTTGAACTTAGGCAAGCTGGAATTGTTACTTAATTGAATGAATTTAGAAGCTTACTTATTTAATTGTTAAGCTCAAATGTTTGAAAGCATGTTTTGATTGTTAATCATGTTGATTGAATTGAATCAAAGCTTTATTTCTTGTGTTTGATTTTTAAATGATGAGATTTTGATGAGAAATTGATGTTCTTGATTTAGCTAAGGTGGTTAAAATAGGATTAGTGAATGATTAGTTGTTATAACCATAGGTTAGTATACTATATGTTTGATGAAATGCACGTTAGGGTATTTAGATTGTGTAAAAACCTTATTTTCAAACAATGATCCCTTAGGGTAAGCTTTGGCTCACTTAATCAGTAGGTGAATCAAAGTTTGGTTTGGTTTAATAAGCTTTTTAATAAATAAAATAGCTTGAATTAAAGCTGATTTAGAGGAAAACAAAAATATTTTTAAGTGTTTAAATATGCGTGAATGAGTCTAACCTTAGTAAGCTTTAATATGGATCATTAGGTGATGTCTAGGAGAGTTTGATTGTGTTGTTTAGAGTGCCCTTGGTTTCTAGTTATAGCATACAAGTGAGTGGCATTGGTGTGTCATTCACTTGCTAAGAATAAGTAAATAATGAATAAAAGCGAAGACATCCTCGTGACTCCAAAGCATACTACCAATGTTGAAAAACATGTTTCTAGGTCTTGGAACTTTGGAATCTTTATTGTTTCCTCATATATGACATTTATAAATTCTATTTAGTTTCATTGTTGGATGTTCGAACATTTGAAAACTTAAAAGTGTGACAAAAGGTTTCATAATCATGAGTAGTGTTTGATGAAATGCACGTTAGGGTATTTAGATTGTGTAAAAACCTTATTTTCAAACAATGATCCCTTAGGGTAAGCTTTGGCTCACTTAATCAGTAGGTGAATCAAAGTTTGGTTTGGTTTAATAAGCTTTTTAATAAATAAAATAGCTTGAATTAAAGCTGATTTAGAGGAAAACAAAAATATTTTTAAGTGTTTAAATATGCGTGAATGAGTCTAACCTTAGTAAGCTTTAATATGGATCATTAGGTGATGTCTAGGAGAGTTTGATTGTGTTGTTTAGAGTGCCCTTGGTTTCTAGTTATAGCATACAAGTGAGTGGCATTGGTGTGTCATTCACTTGCTAAGAATAAGTAAATAATGAATAAAAGCGAAGACATCCTCGTGACTCCAAAGCATACTACCAATGTTGAAAAACATGTTTCTAGGTCTTGGAACTTTGGAATCTTTATTGTTTCCTCATATATGACATTTATAAATTCTATTTAGTTTCATTGTTGGATGTTCGAACATTTGAAAACTTAAAAGTGTGACAAAAGGTTTCATAATCATGAGTAGTGTCTGAGCTACTGGTATAGTCCAACACATAGTCTCATAAAAAAAGATATATAGTGATTAGGTAATAGACTTTATAAATTTTTGTTAGTATTTTTTTGATAATCCTCATTGATTGGGTCATAGGATACTCTGTTGAAACCTTCAATTTCATGATCAAACAAATACAATAAAATCCTAGAACACAAGCTACTCGCATGGCTTAATTTTCATGCCTAATAGTATTACAAAATATTTTTGATGAGGATGTGTATTTTTCTCATATTTTTATGTAAAATTATAATGAATAAGCTTTCCAAGTATGTATGGCTCATTTGGTGGGTATTCCAAATGAATTAGAAAGAAATTATAGAAGGCACCTTGTTGGACATGCTGTGTGATGCAGTAGTATCCAATTTAAAAATTCATGTGATAGCCCAAATGATTTTTTGGCATTTTTTGGATATTTTTAGGTTGAGGTATAATGAGTCGACAGTCATAGAATATCGTTTGGTGATTTTATAAGATAGGAATAATCTAGAATAAATTTGGAGAGCTTAAAAGGTCAAATTTATCCCTATTTTAGTTCTTTAAGAGTTTGGCATCTATTATTCTAAGGCATTCAGATTCCTCAGAATTGATTTCAAGAGTCATATTAGTATCTAAATAGGTCTAGGAGTGTCTTATAGAAGGTACCTAGTGACTCACACAAAAGCTTCAAAGTTTGATTAAATAAAGTTAATTTTTACTATTGATTTCAGAATTGTGATTTTCTTCAATTTAGTCCAAGTGTGTTGTTTTTTTAATTTCTTTTAAATGGAGTCAGGAGTCAATTAGTGAGTATTTTTGGAGTCAAATGATTTTATAGAATTTCTTTTTTTAAATAGTTTTTGCTTTGAATTAGTTATAAATTTGAGTTAATCTCGATAAAGTTTTAGGATACATTTTTTTGAGTGATATTTTGTTTGATTTTGAATAAATAAAAGGGGGATTATGGTTGAACATATATGATTGAAATCGAGGAAAAAGAAATTTTGATAGCAAGTATTAGGCATCACAAAAGGGATCGATCCTTATCTGTGGTGTAATCGACTCCCAAGCCTAATTATATAGATCTCTGATATACATAGATCATAAAATTATGTGCCTCTTTAATAAATGGTTTTAATAGGTGATTGATCATGCCTATAGCCAAAGTAAATTGATAGTGACTCCTTAACTTAGTTATTTTTGTATTCAATATGAGAGGTTTAGACAAGCAATTCATCTGACCGGCTGGGGCCCTACGATGAGTCAAAGTGCTCTCTACTCTGATGTATTGAGGTTCGCATCTCAATATATTATGATAGCTTTTTGGTGACTTAGCTGGAGACAGTAAAGAGTTAGGCCTCAAACTAGTCGCATGTTATCCGAGTTTTAATTTTCCTCAGTTTTAGCTGGTTTTCACATATAATCCTTTTGGTATTTATTTTTGTGGTTGTTTTCTAATCAATTTATTATTATGATATTGCCATGTGCATAACCTTGTTTCAACGCTTAATAATGCTGCGTTTGCTTATAAGAATAAGTAAAATGATTCATATACACTTAGATGATGAAATGAGATCCAAGTTTGGAGCTTTCTCGGCACATGCTACACGAACATATGCATTGGACTTTCTACTGTGTACTGTGCGGGGAGAGATATAAGACCTATTTTTGGACATATAAGTTTATTAACCAATTTCATGATTAATAATCCATATGGTCGGACAAAGTCCTCGTGGTGTATTGCTCTTGTTATCATGATTTGTTCATATAAACATGAGCAGTGTACTCACCTAGATTGAACCCAGTCTGCCAAGCCAATAATAGGGCTAGGTTTGGGGTGCCTTGACTATCTTTATCGAGTAGAAGGAATGATATAGGGATTACATGTGTTAAAGGTCATCTCAGACATGCATATAATGAGCTATAAGAGCCAAACTCTATTAACAATACATGGGAGTCTAGAAAACCTAAAGATTATGTACAATCGGGAAATGCTTTAACCTTTTCGCACCTTATTTTTTTGAGTCTAAATCATGAGTGGTGTTGAACAAACTTCATCACTAGAGATATTTATCATCCCATCGATAGGGGTTTATATTAACATTTGATTGTAACTTGCCATTTAGCTATCAAGTTAATGGCTAAAACGTCTCAAAAAATAGTAAAACCAAGCTAAAGTGAATAACACCTCGATTGTTTAGCATCATGAATGTTATAGTGTTGAAAATGTTTGAACCTATTGTTATGCTGTTGTATTAATGGCTAATGTCACATTAGAAACATCATAATAGTTTTTCTTGGTTTTAAAAGTGTCTTAAAAGGAATATTTGCCCTAAATTAGGATCGGGTATTGATGAGGCTAGTATATTAGAGTTTGATTAGAAGGTACATACCTAATATTGAAAATAATGTGTCTTTTCAATTCCAAAAGGCTACGAAGCTTGGGAATAAACTTTCAAAATCATCCAAAATATTTGAATTATATTGTATATGACTAATCTATGATTTTGGTTGCTTTGTTTGTTTGTTTTGCATGCATTTTAGCATCATCATTAGTGTATTCAAAGGCTATCGTATAAAAGGGACAATGTCCATCCTAAGAGTCATTTGATGTAGGGGAATGTGTGGTCTTAGTAAAAGAAAAATACTCTATATTGAAGGATTGGTCGAAAGAGATTCAAAAACAACATGAGGATGTTTTGAAGGTTGTGTATGCCTCGTTGTTTTTGGTATAAGTTAATATTAAGTTCCTATAGAATAACTTGGTAAATTTACAGGCCATATAGGATTACTAGGATAGTACCGAGAAAGATTTATTCAATTAAAGTATGGATATATAGCTGTTAGCTATATTAGCTTTGAATTAATCTTAGTTTTGATATAACTAAAACTTAAACTAAATTAGCTTGTGTTTAATTATTTTCAAGATTAGTAATTTTCCATGAAATATTTTGTAAACACTTTGAAAAATACTAGAAAGTGTTTTAACTCCTTCAAGCACTCAAAAATGTGTTCTTAATACATATTTTTATATAAAACATTTTTAGGATAAGTTTTACATGTTTTAAAGTCATGAAAAACCTTTTAAAATTGATTTTCATGTGAATGTATTGATACACTATGT
>JBBYHM010076183.1:2027-44652 GCA_038381775.1 Adansonia rubrostipa
AAAGGTAGAAAAGGTTGTTTTTATTACGAAACCAAAGTAGCAATACCATTTATCCCAATGAGGAGAATGTGTTTATGATGCCCAATCATGAAATGAAAGGAGATTAAGATGTGAATCCGTGTTTATCCTAATTGGAAAATGAACTTTAATTCTAAAAATAGTTAAAAAAGAAGTATTTCTTATGAAACCAAAGCCTCAATTCATTTATTACAGTGCAGAGAATGAATTTGTAGTGCCCGATCATTACAAGAAAGGAGATTATTTTTTGAAACCGTGTTTATCCAATTAAGAAACGA
The DNA here is from genome assembly GCA_038381775.1 of Adansonia rubrostipa. Taxonomy (NCBI): domain Eukaryota; kingdom Viridiplantae; phylum Streptophyta; class Magnoliopsida; order Malvales; family Malvaceae; genus Adansonia; species Adansonia rubrostipa. The sequence goes on from JBBYHM010076183.1 coordinate 2,324, forward strand.
ACCTTAATTCTAAAAATGGTTGAAAGAGATATTTTTCTTATGAAACCAAAGCGTCAATATCATTTATCCCAATGAGGAGAATGTGCTTATGGTGCCCAATCATGAAATGAAAAGAGATTATTATGTGAATGCGTGTTTATCCTAATTGAAAAATGAACTTTGATTCTAATAATGGCAGAAAGAGAAGTATTTCATTTGAAACCAAAGCATCAATTCCTTTATCCCAATGCGGAGAATGAATTTGTGGTACCCAATCATTAAAAGAAAGGAGATTATTATGTGAATCCACATTTATCCTAATTAAAAAACAAATGTTAATTCTAAAAATGGTAGAAAGAGATGTTTTTTCGCTGAAGCCTAAGCTTCAATATCATTTATCCCAATGAGGAGAATGTGTTTATGGTGCCTAATCATGAAAGTAAGGGAGATTATTATATAAATCCATGTTTGTCCAAATCGGCAAACGAACATTAATTCTAAAAATGGTAGAAAAAGATATTTTTCATACGAAACCAAAGCATGAATATCATTTATCCTAACGGGCAGAAGGTGTTTATGATGCCTAATCACGAAAAAAAATGAGATTATTATGTGAATCGATGTTTGTCTAAATCGAGCAACAAATATTAATTCTAAAAATGGTAGAAAGAGAAGTTTTTCTTATGGAACCAAAGCATCAAGTCATTTATCCCAATGAGGAGAATGAATTTGTGGAGCCCAATCTTGAAAAGAAAGGAGATTATTATGTAAATCTGAGTTTATCCAATTGAAAAACAAACTTTAATTCTAAAAATGATAAAAAGAGATGTTCTTCTTATGAAACCAAAGTCTCAATATCATTTATCCCAATAAGGAGAATGTGTTTATGGTGCCTAATAACAAAAAGATAGGAGATTGTTATCAAAATCCGCATTTATCCAATTGAGAAATGAATTTTAATTCTAAAAAAGGTAGAAAAGGTTGTTTTTATTACGAAACCAAAGTAGCAATACCATTTATCCCAATGAGGAGAATGTGTTTATGGTGCCCAATCATGAAATGAAAGAAGATTATGATGTGAATCCGTGTTTATCCCAATTGGAAAATGAACTTTAATTCTAAAAATTGTCAAAAGAGAAGTATTTCTTATGAAACCAAAGCATCAATTTGTTTATGATAGTGCAAGAATGAATTTGCGATGCCCGATCATTAAAAAAAAGGAGATTTTTATGTGAATCCGTGTTTATCCAATTGAGAAATAAACTTTAATTCTAAAAATGGTTGAAAAGATATTTTTCTCATGAAACCAAAGTCACAATATCATTTATCCCAATGAGGAGAATGTGTTTATAGTGCCCAATCATGACATGAAAAGAGATTATTATATGAATGTGTGCTTATCCCAATTAAAAAATGAACATTAATTCTAAAAATGGTAGAAAGAGAAGTTTTTCTTATGAAACCAAAGCCACAACATCAGTTATCCCAATGAGGATAATGCTTTTATGATGCCTAATCATGAAAAGGAAGGAGATTATTTTATGAATCCGTGTTTGTCGAAAATGACCAATGAACATTAATTCTAAAAATGGTAGAAATAGAAGTTTTTCTTATGAAACCAAAGCATCAATGTCATTCATCCCAATGAGGAGAATATGTTTATGGTGCCCAATACTAAAATGAAAGGAGATTATTATGTAAATTCGAGTTTATCCCATTTGAAAAATGAACATTAATTCTAAAAAAGGTAGAAAGAAAAGTTTTTCTTGTTAAACCAAAGCTTTAATACCATTTATCCCAATGAGGAGGATGTGTTTATGATACCTAATTATGTGAATCCATGTCAATCCCAATCGAAAAATGAAATTTAATTCTAAAAATGGCAGAAAGAGAAGTATTTCTTATGAAACCAAAGCATCAATTCCTTTATCCTAATGCGAAGAATGAATTTATTGTGCCTAATCATTAGAAGAAAGGAGATTATTATGTGAATCTGCGTTTATCCCAATTGAAAAACAAATGTTAATTCTAAAAATGGTAGAAAGAGATGAATTTTCGTTAAAACTAAAGCTTCAATATCATGTATCCCAAGAAGGAGAATGTGTTTAGGGTGCCTAATCACAAAAGGAAGAGAGACTATTATGTGAATCCGTGTTTGTCTAAATCGATGAATGAACATTAATTCTGAAAATGGTAGAAAGAGATATTTTTCTTATGAAACCAAAGCATCAATACCATTTATCCCTATGAGGAGAATGAATTTGTAGGGCCCAATCATTAGAAAGAAGGAAATTATTATGTAAATCTGAGTATATCCAATTGAAAAATGAACTTTAATTTCAAAAATGGTAAAAATAGATGTTTTTCTTATGAAACCATAGTCGCAATATCATTTATCCCAATGAGGAGAATGTGTTTATGGTGCCTAATAGCAAAAAAAAAAAAGGAGATTGTTATCAGAATCCCTGTTTATCCAATTGAAAAATGAACTTTAATTCTAAAAAAGGTAGACAGAGATGTTTTAATTATGAAACCAAAGCTTTAATAGCATTTATCCCAATAAGGAGAATATATTTATGGCACCCAATCATGAAATGAAAGGAGATTATGATGTGAGTTCGTGTTTATCTCAATTGGAAAATGAACTTTAATTCTAAAAAAGGTAGAAAGAGATATTTTAATTATGAAACCAAAGCATCAATGTCATTCATCCCAATGAGGAGAATATGTTTATGGTGCTCAATCATGAAATGAAAGGAGATTATTATGTGGATCCGAGTTTATCCCATTTGAAAAATTGACATTAATTATAAAATGGTAGAAATAGAAGTTTTTCTTGTTAAACCAAAGCTTCAATACCATTTATCCCAATGAGGAGAATGTGTTTATGGTACCCAATCATCAAATTAAAGGATATTAGGCCAATAGTGGAAAAGCTCAAAAATAACTTGATTTAGGCAAAAATGCCTTGGTGTATCGATACAAAAGGTAAATTTTGCCTACTAGATTGATACAATGCAGTTTTCATCAATACTAGGAATAAAAAATGTTTCTAATGTTGAGACTTGGAGACCAATATTGATACTACAAGGGCTTATGTTGATACTCTTACTTGTGTATCAATACATTTGGCCAAAAACCATAATTTTACCTACTACGAAGCTTGTATCAATACAAATATGCCAAGTATTGATACCACACTTTAGGTATCAATATATGTGGAAATTTGAATTTTTAATGTTGTAAGAGCTTAGTATCAATACCTACGCACCAATATGACTTGTACATATCTTAGGCTCTCTAAATAACTTACCTTGGTAAAAAATAATAGGAAACTGAAATATGCTCATCCGTATAACTTGAGGATGCTTAGAATAATGACCTTTGATGCCTCAAATAATGGCCTAAACAAAATAGGGTGTCTATAGTAGCTAATGGCTCAGTACTTTTTAAAATTAGCACAAGCCCAAAAGTAGATGATGGCCTTAGCCTTGTTGAAATTTGCAGCAAGCCTAATAGTAGCTATTGGCTTAATCCTTGTCAAAATTAGCATATAAAATAAAAAGCTAAATAGTAGCTAATGGCTTTGTCCTTATCGAAATTAGCATATAAATGACAAAGCCTAAGAGTAGTAGATGGCCACGGCCCAAGTCAAAACTGACATTTAAAATTTAAAAGCGCAATGTGGTTGGATAGGTAAAAACCAATATAGTTGGTATATATATGTATAAAAAAACTTTTCTATATAAAAGTGTATTGTAGCCTAAACAAAATCATGTCTATTTAGTCTTGCCCTATTCCTGATCCTCAGCAACAGTCGAAGAGAGGCAGCTATAAACACCTAATTTTGTTCGGGCTCTTTTCCTCAATAGACCTAAAATATTTAAGATGAAGAACTTAGCGGCCACCTGGTAGAGGCAAACTTCCTTCAGATGGAATGAACATTTTCAAGACCTTTTTCGTCTTGCTTAAATAGCCGTTGTACACGTGACAGAAAAAATGCAATTCGAGGGTCTTAGGAAACAATTCTCAGATAAAAAATGAATATTTAAGTAAAGAATTAGTTCTTAACTTTATCTTTTCAAAAATTTGAAATTTATCTCTGCATAGATGTTACCTTTAGATTTCTTATTTTTAAGGATTTTTCAAGATTTTTCATGAAATTTTGGGAGTTGACTGTTGTAGATTTTTATCGATATTAATGTAGTATTGATTCAAAAAATTGGTTTTTAACATTATTCTTGTCAAGTTATAAAATTCATTTATTCAAATAATATCATAGTTTAATTTCCTATTTTTAAGATTTTTTTAAGATTTTTTCGTAAAATTTTGAAAGATAACAGATGTGTATTTTTACCAATACATGTATGGTATTTATGTTGATACTCACCTCGAAAAATAAAAAATATTCAAGAAAAATATTAATTGGTATTTTTTACCATGAGGTGACAAGTTATCAAATTTTTTTCTTAATTTTAAATTTTTTACAATACCGTAAATATTCTACTTGTGAAATTTTTTTAATAAAATTTGTTTCAAATTTTAGATTTTCATATTTATTATTTTATAACTTAATATAAATTAATATTTTGAATAATGTGTTGTATAAAACTTACTTTTATTAATATTTAAACATATTTTTTATAATTTTCTCATCTCTAAGATATCAACTTTTTACCTATGCATTTGTAAAATTTTTCAGAGTTTAAAGTTTTAAATATTTTTCATATATTTCAATAAAACATCTTGGATGTTGCTTTTTGAAATTTTGATTCATTTCTATTAAATATAATTTCCTTTCGAAAGGGTTTTTGCTCGTAAATTTTTACAAGTTTGAAATTTTTAATTACTTTTTTTGCATATAAAACTTTTCAAAAATTTATTTGGAATTTTTATATGTTAATTTCATTTTTAATCGACAAATTTTCTTTTCCATTTCATAGCTGTTATATCTCATTATTTTTCCTAACTAGCCTAATAAGCCTATTAACTTTCCAATAAGCCCAAATAGTAAGTTAAAATTTTCTAAAGATGAATAAAAAAGTTTATATAAAAAGAATGCTGTAAATATTCTACAAGAAGCTATACTTACTAAAAAAGTTGCAAAGTTATCTTTGTTTTCTAACAAGTCCAATAAGCTTATTTTAATTAAATTTTTTATGTGAGATTTTATTTCTTGAATACATAATTTTTAATTTATTACAATTTAGTCCATATACTTTGTTTTTATCTAAGTTAGATTTTTTCTTATCTTATATTTATCTCCATGGTTTTGGACGATGATGTAATGCATGATGAAACATGCAAAATGACAAAAGCTTTTATAAAAGCTTATGAAGACAACTAAAAATATAATAAAGAAATAAATAAGGCAATTGAAGAAGCATTTGGCCAAGATGGATTTCAGCCCTCCTTGGCCAATTCTTCTATTTTTAAATAAGGAGGAGGCTGTCCATTTGGAAATCTTAGCAATCTATAGACAAAATCACTAAGAAGCACCAAAATTTTCTTAGGTTCTAACCTTTTTAAGGTAATTCCTCTTGTAAAGTCTTTAATTTTGTTTATTTCATTCAATTTTCTTCCTTTTAATGAGCCAAAATTATGCTCATACTTATGGATTTTCATCCATGTTGAAAGGCTAAGTATAAAGGCTATTATCAAACTTAGTGATTTAAATATTTAATTTGATTTTTGTTAGTAAGAGCTTAATTTTCATTATGAAATTATATATTTATTGCAAAAATAATGTTGTGATATTGTGTACATAATTTTATTTTTTATTATTTTCATGTTGATTTTTGATTAAATATGTTAATATGTTCTTTATTTTTCATGATTTTTTTCATATCTAAGCTTGTTGATGCATATTTATGTTGATATTCATGATGTTTTATTAAGGAAAAATTGTCTGTTGTTGTTTCTATGGTTGGCCAAAAATCAGTATGGCAATTGGATAAATTTTTTAGGCTTGATTTTTGTTATGGGTGGCCTATTTTGTAATATTTGAAACTTGCAGGGCCTAATAAAAATTTTACAAAAATTTTGAGGCCTTGAAACCCATATTGGCCAAGTCATACATGTGTTTGTTTGTGAAGCTTTTGATGTTTTTAAGTTAGTTTGTAAATATGAAAATTTTAGAGACTAAATTTTTAAAATGAAAATAATTTATTCCAAGGCCATCTATGCTTAGCCAAAAATCTAGTGCACTTTTAAGGGTGTTTCCATGTATATCAGCATGTTTGGATGTGTTTCATGCATTATTAACCTTTTAGGGATTTTTTTTGTAATTTTTAAAAGTTTGGGGAGTTATTTGCAAAAAGATAGAAAAATGGTTCCAAGGTCAAAGGTGTTTGACCGAACCTTTCATGCGATTTTTGATATGTATGCCATGTTGATTTCATTGTGTTTTATGTTGTTTTGTGGTGCTTATTTTAAATAAGGACCAAGTTGTAAAATTGTAAAATTTTGGTGTCCATAAGAAAAAGCCTTGTATTTTGGGGTCAAAAAGTCTTTTCACATGTGACATTACCCATGTAGTATTTTTATCATTTTAGGATATTTCTAGCATTTTTAGCTATTTAGTAGTTGAAATGAAATTTTGAGAAACTTAGGAACTTATTATTAGTTTTGCATTTCAGGTCAATTTTTATGTCTAAGCTACCTATCAAGGGTAAAATGGTCATATCATATCATTGAGTCTTTTAAGGTACCAAGATATTTTTATGTTGAATTTACACTTTAGGGGTATTTTAGTAATTTATATTAAAAACAAGTCCTTTCTGATCACCAACATACTTCTATGTCAAAGGTGCATAATCGGAATTGGTTCATTGTTTATAAAGTCATCAAGCCTTTTAGGATTACTGAGATACCTTATCATCAAAGGTAAACCTTAGAGACATTTCATAATTTATATTCGAACGGAATCCTATGTGATCACTGGGATAATTATATGTCAAAGATGCACAGTAGGACTAAGTTTTAGTTTACAATGTCATTGAGTCCTTTAAAGTCGTCGAGAAACTTTTATGTTGGAGGTGTACTTTAGTGGCTTAGGATAAATATTATTATTTTTCATAAAATTAAAATTTTTGAAAATCAAGGCAATGTCTCCAATGTTGAAATGATATGTAGAATTTATCACAGCATATGAGAGGGAATATACGGATTATTTTAACAATGAGATAAGCTTTTCAAGATGAAAAGCAAGATTCTACAAATTTTGTAAAAATAAAACCTTTTGCACTCTTCTGGCCCCCCAGTGGGGTGCCAAAGATATTTTAGATCTTTAAAACATTTCGTATTCCTTCGACTCTCCAATGGGGTGTGAAAGAGAATGATAAAAACTTCCTTATTCTTTTGGTCCTCTAGTGGGGTGAAAAAGATATTTTGGTTTTCAACAATATTGAAAACTTGATTTTCTCATACAGAATGATAAATTTGTTTCATAAAATTTTTATTCTTCATATATGGGAATTATAATTGAATACCAGATATTAAAACTTGATAGAAATCAAAATTTAAGTTAACACATGATTAATAGGGTACTAATTACCAGGCATCATAAGAAAGATCATTCCTTATTCATGATTATAACTAACTCCTGGACCCTTTCATAAGAACTCTGGTATTGTCGCATAACTTGAAGTTTGTTTTCAAGGGTTTTGTAACCCTTGAAAAAAGTACTCTGATAGGTAACTGTCGCAACATGGCCCAAATACGAATCCTAACCAACTTAACTTAAATAGCTTTCGCTCCTATATTTGTTAAATTTATGACTATTTTATATTCTTTTATTTCTATAGGCCATATTATTATTGACATTTTCTCATTTTGGGAATCGGGTGGTCAAGATGAATCGCTCACTCGACTTAATCTTAAATAGTCATTATGAAATGACTATTTATTTAGAGTCGCCACCAATCTATTTAGGCTAGGTGAGATTGGTCACCAACTAGAGTTTGTATTTTGAGGGTTACAAAACCCTAATATATAAATTCCAAGGCCCCTGATTGTACCAGAAATCATATAGAAGGGTTTGGGAGTCGGTTACAATCACAAGTATGGATCGACCCTCTCTTGATGCTCGAAACTTGGTACCTTATTAATTACATGTTAACTTGCATCTTAATTTTTATTCGGTTTGAACATATGGTATTTAATTATAGATTCCCAAAATAATAATTTTTAAAACAAATTTATTATTTTCTGTTAGGAAGATCGAGTTCTCAAAATTTTGGAAGTTAAAATCTCTTACGTTCTCCATCGGAAGACTAGTGGAACACAACAGCTTTTTATCATTCCCCTTTGCATCCCAATGAAAAACCAGAGGAACACAAAAGGTTTTAAAATTAAAAATATCTTTCGCATTCTGGTGGAGGGCCAGAGGAATGCAAAAGATTTTATTATTATTTTTTCAAAATTTATAAAATCTTGATTTCTATTTTGAAAAGGATATCTCGATATTAAAATAATCCGTAGAACCTGTCTCATATTTTAGAAGAAATTCTACGTATTATTTTAAGTTGTAGACATTGCCTTAATTTTCTAAAAACAAAATTGTATATTTCATTGAAAATATTAATCCTAAAACTCAATAACAATCTAAAATGAGATTAGAATAAATGTTAATCATGTAAGAACTTGTTTTCTTATATAAATTAAATATGGATCAATTATTGAGACTTTTAAGAATTTGGAAAACAAGTTTCCTAAATGGTTTAGGAAATATTACATATTAAATGGTTTGTCTAAATTTAGACAAAGCTATCTAAAAGTTAGATAATGCCTAAATTAAGACAACCAACCTAAAAGTTAGGTAATGTCCAATTTAATGTCTTAAATGTTAATTTTTAAGAAACAAGTTTCCTAAAATAAGTAGTTTGCCAAAATTAAGGCAAAGTCATCTAAAAGTTAGATAATGTCCTAATTAAGACAAATAACCTAAAAGTTATGTAATAAGCAATTTAAGACAGGTTTCCTAAAAGTTAGGAATTTAATTAAAAATGTTTTAATTAAAGAACTAAAATTGCTAAATAATTTGATAAATCATCTCAAGTTGTTTGATGAGCTTTATGCAAATGACACATAAGATTACCAAGTGATATTGGCTATGCTTGTTTTGTTTCAAGCTTATAACATTTATATAAGCATGAAGATGATTTTGGGCTAGAGATTAGTATGACTAGTTTATGGATGGTTGAATTTTTCTTTTGGTATTTGTCTTATAAATAGGGTTTGCAAACCTTGCCTTCTCTTTCAATTTTGGGTTGTAAATTCTTTTCTCACTAAACTCTCCTCAAATATGACTCAAGGTTTTTTACAATGATACGTAATAGTTACATAAGACTTGTAGATTTAGCTTTAGGGTAAGATTAGAATTTATGTAAATCAAAGATAAAGAAGACAATGTAAAGAGAAAAAGACCAAGGAGATCATCATCAAGACTTTAGAAGACCTTGTTTGATATCCCTAGGAATTTGACAAACTAGTTTCCTAATGGCACAAGGAAACTAAATAGATAAAGTACATAATCATCCTAGTAGACTACATATGTTAGATTTATTTTTGAATTTATATATATGTGATATATGATTAAATAAATGCTAAGTATGCTAATCAAACAAAACAATGACACCTAAGATAAAAAATTAAAAAATCCTTTATAAATTATTTAGTCCATGCCAAAGCATAACAAAATACCTTAGTTTCAGCCGTGAGGATTTATTGAGTCACTCAAGGTCCTTTCCACCTAAATGGCTTAAGTTATGAATAATGGGTTTTACTCAAGTATTGTTGGATGGTTTGGATATGTTTACTTGACATATGATTTTAGAGGTAATGGTTAGATGAAATGCATATGCTGCATTTAGATGAAGAGTTACCACCTAGCTAATCTAAAAGTTGCATAGAGACATAATTGGTATACTAAGTTATCTAAGCAAATAGCTTTTACATGATTTGTTGAGTTACTCTAGGTTGTGTAAAGGTGAAAGGGATGCCTAGCTTATTAAAAAGATTCAAATGTTGAACTTCTCAGATTATGGTTAAAGATATAATTTGATAAAATAATGAGGACAATCAATAAAGTTGTAAAACCTTACTTAATGATTGAAATTACAAATTATTAACTACAAAATGTTTTGTTTTATAATGGATATAAACACAAAATGACTAATAGAATATCACTATGTAGCATATATGATGCTAATAAGTTTTGATGGGCCAAACTTCATTGATTAGTCCCATATTGAATGGCATATCCATGAATAGCCTACTAGGTCAAGGGTAGTCTATCAAGATCGTATGATGACATTGATCAAGCCATATTATGATGATGGCTAGTATGATGCCTGAACTCTAAAAAGGAACAAGTAGTTGTTTAAGTTCATGAAATCATATAAAACCTTTAAGAATTGTTCGATAAGGATAATCATAATAAGAGCTTTAACATCCTTAAAGAATTGTTCTAAGCAAGATGTCAGAAGGTAGCTTAATCAAACTTCGTATGATATGATGTATTTCAAGACTTGAGCACTTTAGATGGATAATGATCCATACGTTATCCATATACTTTCTTTTGAAGAAAGATAATGGAAATGATAAAGATATAGGCTAACAAAGTAAAGAGCCAGATTAATAGAATAATTGTTGCAAAGAAAATTTTGATATGATCAAAATTAGGAAACTTACAAGAGTTTCTATATTAGATATATATCGAGATTAATTCACTTCTCTTGCTATATGATATCTATAAGTTGGTGCTTAAATATGTATGACATGTTGTAAGGTCAAATAAAAGGGGTAGTAAAGATGGACCACAAATAAAGGCAACCTTGTTGATATTGATCAAAGCTTACCTTCTTGACTAGTGTTTGTCAAACATAATCTAGTTTATTTGTAACCATAAGATGTTTATATTGCCATTTACATGTAAATTAGGGATGATTGCTGGCATTCGATGTGAAGCTTAGATTCGATCTTCATTAAATAAATCATTAATCATAGAATTTATTCTATTTTATGGTCTTATTATTCTCAAACATAAAACTTGCAATAGTATTAAAGATACTAAATGGCCTATAACTTATAGGATTCGAAAATAGCTTTCGATTCTAATTCCAATTAAATCTACACATGTAGGATTTAGTGGGAGGCATTTATGATTCTTTAAAAGTTAAAGATCACAATTTAACTTAGTGATAAATAGCGATAATGTTAAAAATGCAATTATTTGGAAAGTGTTCTAAACTAGAGAGAATTACGTGTTTATAACTAAAGGTCATAAACAAACTCTTTTGTTAAGGCTCCCAAAAGGGTTAGATTTGGATCATTAGCTTACAAGCTAATAAAAGATATCTAATAGTTGTTAAAGTAACAACTGAACCATAGAATTGGAATTTGTGTCTCAGTGTGTTTTGAATAGTTAATAACTTTGATAATGAGATTATCATGAATGTAAATAAAGCATATTCTCACAATAGTAAGCTTTCTCCGAGTTGAAACAAATTGCTAATCAAAAGAGTTTAGCACTGGACGTGTTAGTGATTCACTTAGTGAAAGTGGGAGATGTTTGTATATGCCTTAGAGCCAATCAGATTGGATGAGGCATATATAGTTAATAATACAAACCAATCACTTATGTTAGTGATTCAAGGTTTTTCTTCATGTTAGTGGTGTGATTAACAATCATGCAAACACTAATTAGATGAAGCCCATTAAACATAATGGCCTTACAAAGTTAGTAATGAGTTACGATGATAAGATCTTTATGCATCCAAGCTGTGTTTCTAAAAATGTTCCTAGTCATTATATTGTCAAGATAGGGCATTACCAATGCATAAAGACAACCATACGCTAAGCTTCCATGCATTCAATGCATGTAACTCTTGATCTCATAGAAGTTAAAATATAGAGATACTTGGGGATAGCATATAGGTGCTTGTTTTATGAAAACAAGTTCACTGAACATGGTTCGTATGGGAATTCCATTTGGTATAAATCACTCAAGTGTCTAAGCAATGTGTTCTCATGTGCCAATCGAGTACATTAGTCCTCAAACTTGTGACACTAGGTTATCATGTAGGGAGAGTGCCATGCTTTGATTCCATCACGAATAGGTCCACAATAGATAGATGCTTATGGTAGGGCGGTTTTAGGTATGTCATGAACCATATGAAGTTGGATAAGTATAGACACCTAATTTCATTTGGACCTCTTTTTTTAATAGTCTTAAATATTCATGATTGAGAATTTAGTGGCTGGCCTAGTAGAGGTCAACTTTCTCTAAGCCGGCTAGGCATTTTCAAGACCAATTTAGTTATACCTAAATGGTCGCATATTCATATGACCAAAAAGTGCAGTTGTAAGAATAGTAAAAAAATCAATCCCGAATGAAAATGATGAATATTTAAGAACAAAATGTTTTTAAATATTCTCTTGTCAAATTTAGAAGTTTATTTTTGCAGATGATATTACGATCAAATTTTTAATTTTTAAGAATTTTTTGAGACCTTTTCTTGAAATTTTAGGAGTTGACCGTCATATATTTTTATCGAATTAGCATCAAAAAATTGGTTTTTAACTTTACGCTTTTGAAATTTTGAAATCCATTTTTGTAAATAGTATCACGATCGAATTTCTTATTTCTAGAAAATTTTTGAGACTTTTCATAAAAATTGACAAGTTGGTCATCGTATATTCATTGATACTCGTATAGTATGTATGTCGATACCCATTCTGCAAAATAAAAAATATTCTAGAAAAAATGCGTATTGGCATTTTATATCATGAGGTGTCAAATTGTCAATTTTAGTAGTTAATTTTGAATTTTTCACACTATAATGAGTATTTTTTCGTAAAATTTTTTGATAAAATTTGTTTTGGATATCAGATTTTCATTGTTATTATTTTGTAAATTAATGTTATGGACACCCTATTTTGTCTAGGCCATCAATTAAGGCATTAGAGGTCATTATTTTAAGTATCCTTACAGTTATACAGATGAGCATGGCTCAGTTTCCCATTATTTTTTTAATAGGGTAAAGTATTCAAAGAGCCTAAGGTATGTGCAAGCCATATCAATGAGTAGGTATTGATACCAAGCTCTCACATGATTAAAAATTCAAATTTTCATATGTAGTATCGATAGAAGAGGGTTATACCTAAGTAATGTATTGATACTTAGCATGTTTGTATCGATACAGGCCTTGGCAATGGCTAAAATCATGATTTTTGGCTAAATGTATCGATACACAAGCATGAATATCGATACAAGCCCTTGTAGTATTAACAAAGATCTCCATGTCTTAACACTAGAAACATTTTTTATTCTTGCTATCGATACAAGCTACATTGTTTCGATACTAGTGGGCAAAATTTTCCTTATATATTGATACAAAATGTTTTGTATCAATACACTAAGGAATTTTTGCCCACTTAGAGCTATTTTTCAACTTTTGCACCGTTGATCTAAAAATCTAACTTTAACATGTTTCCTACACCAAAAATCATTAAAATTCATACCAGGCCTCAGCATTGGGCTTATGATTGGGATTAATGATTTTTTAATCCTAAGGCCACTCAAAATGGGATACTGTCATGGATAACATGATTTGTTTTGGGGCATATTAGTATTTCTCTATGTTGTAGACCTCCTCAGTCCCCTGCTCCATTACTTTGCATGTCAGAACCAATGGAAAGAAAGAAGCTGAGTGTAGTACCTAGAGATGTCCCCTAGTACATGAAATAAAATCCCATAATGCGCTCACTTTTAGCTTATGAACATTGGCTGAACACACTCCATATAAAAGAGTCAATTTTAGCTCAGCAAAAAAAATAAACTTTTATACACTCTTTAGACATTCAAGAAATACAAAAGCACTATTACATTAAAAACATTACCCTAGTACTTTAGCTTTCCCTTTTTTTTAGAAAAACCTTTAAAAATTATTTATTTCCTTCTTTTCACACTAAAAAAATCCCTCTTATCCAAACCATAACCAAAAGCTCTTCTTTCTTCATTCTTTCCTTGTTAACTAATAGTATAAAGAAGGAAAAAAATTGAGTTTAGAATTGTTGCTCCAAGTAAAGTTGAAAATTCAAAGCTTTTTGGTAAATTTTCTTCACCTCACTCCATTTATTTTTTGTTTTCAGCATTGGTGTCATTTTAGTAAGCCATTCATGACCCAATGAACATCTTAGGACTCTCATGCATTGTTGTGGCCTTGGATGTAGTAGTCTTAGTTTTTTTTTTTTAATGATCTTTTGATGTTTAAATGTTTCTTAAATGACCCAGTGTGCCATGTTTTACTTTCACCATTAATACAACCCCTATTCATGCATCTTTGTCATGTTTTATCCACTTTCATATACTTAAAACATGCTTAAATCTTCATCCTAATATGTTTTGAACATATTCATGTATTTCTTGCATCGTGATAAGTTTCATGAAATATAAATGCTAAATTCTAGCATGCTTTCTTTTGGGTAAACATGTTCATACCATCATCCATGGCTTAGTTCTAGATGTCATTTGTAAGGCTAACATTTTTATGCATCTTATTTGTAATCACTTATATTTTGGCCACCTTTTTCATTATCAAAATATGATTTTTTTTTTGAATGAGTTACCCATGTTCACTATTGTGCATGTTGCATTCCATTCATAACATTTTTGCCAAATTTCCTGCTTATTGGTTGCAAAACTATGATTCTCTAAAAACCCAACTTAAGTCTATTTTACCTCCAATAGATGGAAACTAGCATAAATTTAACATTTTCACCATATTAGTCCTTCAATCATAAGGATAAATTAAACTTTCTAAGTCCAAATTCATGGTTAAAGAAGCTCAAAAATGATTTTTTTAAAAAATAACCCTCTTACTTGTTAAAAAAAATATTAAGCTTTGATCTTAAGTCTAATACACTCATCTATGGCATGGTCAACGAGTTGCTTCATCATCCTAAATTACTTTGAAATTATGGAATAAACTAATGATGCCCATGTCACCCTTTTCTCTGTTACAAACCCTCAAACGTCCATGGCTCGAGTTTAACCTCAAGAAACCTAAAAAGTTAAATAACACCTTTTTTGCCCTGGCCGCACTATAGTCATGGATTAAAAAATTATTTTCAAACCCTAAATAGTTTTTCTAAAATTTTTTGATATTTTTCCTTTAAAGAACATCGAATTACCTTTCTAACTATGTCTCAACTGCATTGAATCATTTTAAATGAAGAAGTCATGATTTTGCAAACAGTTGTTATTTGAAACCCTTGGAACTAGTGAATTGCATTCTATTTAGGCCATTTCCACCTGATATTTTTTGAATTTTTAAAATTTTTCCTAGAAAGTTTTTAAATTTCCCTTTTTGAAAAAGTATCATTTGTTATTTAATAATACTGAATGAGTTCAAAATAAATTTCCAAAGTCTATTATGCCTTCTCCCATATATGTGCTACCAATGTCAAAATAAACCTAATTTTGAAAATTAATTCTGCCTATAAAGTGATTTTCTAGGATTTTTGGAATATTTTTATATCAATCTTTTTCTGGTTACCTTTCCAATAGCATCTTATTTACCCTCTAAAGCCTTTAGAAAAATCTAAATAAATTTAGGAAAGGGAATACCATGACATCATCCCCTATTTTTGAAATTAAAATTAACTTGATTTCTTAAACCACCTTTATCGAGATGTTCGAACGTCTCAAAATGCATCTGATTACTACAACATAAACCCTTTAGACTAGGTTAAGGCTAAAACAAAAGGATAATTTTATTCAAATTCTAAGGTTCTACTTTCAAAATACCTTTTTATCTAAAACATTCATTTTCTCTATATACATCAAAATCTTCATCAATAGGAATGCTCTAACCTCACTTCTCTAAAGGGATATTCTAATCCCGCCTCTCATTCAAAACTTGAAATTTCTTTTTAATCAAAACCTTTTTCTAAATATGTCTAAAATTTTCACTTATATGGATATTACAACCCCATTATCTGAGGGGATACTTAATCCCTGCTTTCTATTCAAAACTTGAATTTTTTCATTCTTGGCTCTTTTCGAGACTCCTTATCAATCTTTTTTTTAAACATAAAAATTTCACTTTTAGAAATACTCCAACCTAGTTCTTTGAGGGGATACTTTATCCTTTTTATTCATTTAAAATTTGAATTTTCTCTTTCCCAAAACTTTCTAATAGGTCTTTCAATCAAAACTTTCTTTTGTAGACGTCTAAAACCATAACCATTGAGGATACTCCAATCCTAACTTCCACAGGGATATTCCAACCTTGCTTTTCAAGTTTCACCTAAAATTCAATTCTTTTTTCTCGGACACCCTTGGTTTACTAATCAAAACCTCTTTTTTATCCCTCAAGTTACCACTAAATCCAAATGCATCTCAAAATTGTAATTCTGCTTATTCCTCAATAATAAAAAAAAATTATGTGATACATTTCGATTGTCCCTCTTTTTTTGTTTTTTGTGTGTTTGTTTTTATACAACATTATTATATTCTTTTTCATCTTACTAATATGGTTTTTTTTTGTAATGACCACCATGTATTCATATTTTAAAAATTGTTTTAAAATAATACAAGGCAATGTTTTATGTCAATATCTCTCTAGTGCCTAACATGAAATATCTTAATTTTCAAAACTTAATTCAAAATTTATTTTCATCTAAATCTCTATGTTCCCTACACCTTTAAGTTGCGTAGGTGATCTTAATTTTCTTTCAAAACTTAGATCTATAATTTTCACAAAAATTCATGCATTAAAAAGGATTAATTCTAAATAATGATAGTGATAGCTTAATGTGTACCCATTGTTGATGGTGATGAATGAATGTTGCCTCTTAGATGGTTAGTTTTTGTCCCCATGAGGTATTGAGTCACCTTTTTAAGGGCAATTTTTTTAACCTGGACATGCTGTTATGTTGTCCATTTACTGTACATCATTCACAACTATTATGTTCGCCCCTAGGCATTGTGTGATTGGGCCAAATTTTGTGATCCATTTTTGTTTCAATCTTTTATTCCCTTATTTTTTTTTATTATTTCGTATAGTCACTAACTCATTTCCTATATGCTTTTTCATTTGGCACATTTATCATTTTTTCATAATCTTTATCATTATGGGATAGTTGGCTAATGGTTCAGTGTTTAGCAAGGTGTGTCTATATGGAGCAATAATCTACTTCTGATTTGAAGCCTTTTACAAAAGTCAAAGCATGGTCGACGCGATGTTCTCAAACCCATGTATGTTTTGATGATGAATGAAAGGTCAAGATAGGATACCAATAAAATGATTGGCAAGATCTAAAGCATATATGGACTAGTTGGAGCAATACTAAGAGGGAATTATTTAAAAGGAGGTATGGAGACGTAGCCTCTTTACTCCAAGTCCTTTCGATGTTTGCCTATTGCGAGTAGCATCTTAGTTTTAGAACCTTGCATATCAATGCTTCACTTTCAATCATGAGGTTTTGGTCCCCACAATTAATGAATACACCACGTTACTCAACATTTAGAGGGCTAAGGCTGACAGAATATATTGTAAGTCTTTGTAACCTCTAACTTTTAAGAAAAGATTAGCTCAGATTCTCAAGGTGACTAAGCCTAGATCAAGAATTCATATCAAGATGAAGGGGAATAGTGAGCGCATCTCATGGACCAGTCTAAAAGAAGCAATGGTGAATACCATTGACATCTAAAAAATTCAAGATATCTATGCTTTAGCGATATATGATCTAGTCATATTTCCATAAACATTGGTTATGTTTAAAGGATGCTAGTAGATCTTTTTCCTAATTGTGTTGCAATATCAATCCTACACCTGTATTATTGCTAAAACTACTTGAGCTCTCAGCTTTTACAAAAAAAAAGGATAAGTCAATTCATCGAACGTACACTGCTTCTTCACATTTGGCTTATCAGCCACTTTTGCCTTGAAATGAAAAGAATGTTATAAATTTCTTCCCTAACCTTAGCCCTATCTCTAAGGAATGGCCCTAAGATAAGTTCGAAGAGTAATAGGTCTAGAAATTCTAAAATCTCAAAGCAAAAAAGGTGTCATGGAAAGCCTTTTAGTTTTACCATAGAAAATCATATATCAATGTAGAGGTTATAGCTATGTGTCATTTATGGGATTATTAGGAAGCACTAGCTATGCCCCTATCCTTCATCCCTTTTGTTCAAGATCTTAAGCAGTGGGATTTTGATTATGGTGAGCCTGACTACAAGTTGAAAGTTTAGCTAGCTTCCATGCTTAGAGACAAACCCATTGTATAGAGAGATATTGGAGAAGAGGTAGTATGATTCTAGGATATGATGAATTAAGAATCTATCACATCAATGATGCTTTACCCTTGTCGATTTTAGAACATCACAAGTATCAATTAATGAATTTCCCTCTGAGATCAAATTGTTTAAGCGTGATTTCAAATAAAAAAAAACAATTTCACCAAGGAAATCACTCGTTTAAAGGAAGAAAAGTGTTAATTGGAAAAGGACCTCTATTTTTAGGATAGTGAAATGAACTGGGTTGTCTAAAGAAAAATAGTTTTAAAAAGGATCTTGAGAGTATGAAAAATGACTACATGGCACTTAGTAAAGCAAGCAAGTCTCGACGCCTAGGTAAGTTAGCAGTTGAATGAGAGCAAGAAATAGCTACCTTTAGAAATGAGCTATATCAATGTAAAAAAGAGGCCAGGATCAATAAGGAAAAGTTTCTTAGAACTTGTGCTATTGTATCAACTTAGCAAAGGAAGAATGGATGTCTAGAAGCTCGAGTCCAAAATTTAAGAGTAAACTAGGTCGAGAATGAGACTCCAACACTTAGAATTCAAGATTTAAAGCATTCTCTACAAGGTCACCAAAATTGGGTTGATGAATTAAAAAGAGCCTTCGAATGGTGGGACCAAGATTGGCTATCGACGGTTGATTAGGCATGCCAGAATTATCATGACTACTATTGCCATCTATTGAATGTATTCAGGCAGCTTAGTTAGAGGTTGAGGACATGATGGATGTAGCCTGATCATTGACACATGACATATTACTTATCAGAGCCCATGAATAAGAACTTTTATATTTTTTAGAATATGATGATCAAGCTATGCAATCATATTAGGCATTTCTAAATGAAATCATGTCTAAATGAGATATTTTGTTGCTTTAATTTAAGACACTATTGATGAAGTTGTCCCTTAATCTAGTTATCCTTCTCGTATTTACATGACTAGCTTAATTTTTTTAATTACTTTATTCATAGTTATCCACTATCATGATTGCATACTCACCGTCATCTCATCAAACATGCTTATAACATGTCATAAAAGTCTAATTCGATAATAATCTAAAGTGAAGTGCTCTAAAACATGGAACCTACCACTCATTGCAAGTGTAATGCTCATAATCATCGAAAAGCCATGAAAAATAATCACCAGGCCTACATTCAGCAACTCGAGCTCACGTATATGGAGTCTCAAGAGCAATCTCTCCATAAGAAGGAGGAACCCTAAGTTTAGACTATAGAATTAACTAAGCTATTGTCAGAGGCTTTGAAAGAAAAATGGCAAATAAGTACCACTGATACAGGTAAAGAACTGGTTAATCTTGAAAGTAACTTGAATGATTATATTAAAGTCACCAACACTTAGGAAGAGGGATCACATGAATAGATCCTTCAGCAAAGATGATCCCAATAACTCAACCATTTATTTATATTTACCTAGCAACAATAACCATTCTTGTTCAAAGATTTTTGAGTACGGGCTTTTTACCAGCAAGACCTATAGTTTTAGATCCGGATGAGCAAGTAGAGTAAGAAAAAGCAAATAAGTCTTCAAAAAATGATGAATTCATAAATAATTATCAATCATTGGAAAAATATCTTTGGGCTATCGAAGAAAGTGACAAATTTGGGATTATAAAACAAATCTTTAGGACTGGTTTCCTATCTTATTATCTAGCCTAAATTTTAAGTGTCAGAGTTTGAAAAGTACAATGATACTATAGACCCCACTACCCACTTTCACCTGTACCAGGGCAAGATGGCTAGATACAAAGAGAACAAAAAGATGCTAATTTACTGCTTCCAAGATAGCCTAACTAGGGTAGCAATCCATTGGTATATAGGGCTTAATCTTGTAAGAAATCAAACATAGTTAGATTTGGCTTACGCTTTTTTTGATCAATATAAGCATATATGAACTAGGCCCTAGATCATTTCTCCCTCATGAATATGGAAAAGAAAGTGTCCAAGAGCTTCAGGCAGCATGCTTAGAGGTGGAAAAAAAAGTAGCTCAAGTTCACTTTCTTTTGACTATCATGTTTACCAATACCCTACGAGCTCTTTACTATGACAACTTGGCAGAAATGTGACAAAGAATTTTGCTGACATGGTCATATAAGGCAAAATGATAGATAATGCTATTAAAAGTGGTAAGATATCCAATAAAAATCATCTAACTCAACCCAAAAAGTCAATGGCCAAAGGTAAAAAAAAAAGAGGTGAATGCTGTTAGCGAAAGTCATGCTAGGTTCACTCGTGATCCATATTTGGTATAGGGTATGTACTTCCTAAACATGTTGTATTTGGGTTTTAACCCTTGCTCGCCAGTGCCATAACTAATTCCTTCTACCAAGTTTGCTCTAACAATGAGTTTCATTTTAAATCCTATTTAAAACACTGTTCAGAGCAAACAACCCCACAATGTTATGTAAAAACTCTAAATAATCAACAAGCACCCCAAGAGCGAGAACACTTTGAGCCACTTCCTTATTCCTACAAAGAGATTTACTCTTATTCATTACTAGGTCAACTAGTGGCCTTAGCATTCATAAACCTAAGATCACCTTCATATCCTAAATGGTACAATAAGAATGCCTATCGTGAGTCCCATGCCGAAGCACAAGGTCACTCTATTGAGAATTACACCTTATTCAAAAGAAAAGTGTAGATTTTGTTAGAAAAAGGTGTGATTAAGGTCAAATAAGGGCCTAGACATAATGTTGGAGCTAATCCATGTCCTAACCATAGAAAGCCAAGAATGAATCGATGATCAATTGAAAAAGTTATTGGGTCAAAAAAAGCATTAAAGAAGTCAAGACACTAATGAATGCGGTATGGTAACCTTTTATGAAGGCTGTAATAGCTTTTTATTTTAAAAATTAGCAAAGGAATAATACTCTTATCCTTTAAGCACTGAAGTCTACAACAAAAGAATCATATCTAATTCAAAAAGCTAGTGAATAAGAAAAAAGTTATGAAATTCCTAAGTTCATTAAGCATAGTGAATATAGAATCATCAATCAGTTGAACAATCAACCCGCCAAGATATCTATGCTGTCACTACTATCAAACTACAAAGCTCATAGGAATGCTATCTTCAAGGTCTTGAATAAGGTATATGTCCTTCTAAACATCCTAATAAGCCAGTTGGATCACCCAATAAGCAAAATCACTATCGACAACTATATATCTTTTAGCGATAATGAAGTCCCTTATAGAAGAAGAGAAAACTATAACGCCCTTCACTTCACAATATACTACAAAGATAGCTCATTGTCCAAGGGGCTTATTAATAATAGGGTTATGTAAATGTAACTTCATATCATGCTTCTCCTTATTGATGTGTTTCATATGTAGAATAGTTGCACGATTGTGTGAGCATTCGATGGAACTTGTAGGAATGTCATGGAAAACATTACCATTACACTCCAGATCAGCCCATAAATTTATGATATACTTCCATGTCATAAACATCGCTCTATCATATAACTGCAAGATAGGAAAGCTTTGGATTCACTCTGTAGGGGTAGTAGTATCATCACTACATCAAAAGTTGAAATTCTTTATTGAAAGCAAAATTGTTTGCATCGGAGAAAAGAAAGATATTATTGCTGCTATCCCAATCGATGCCCAGTATGTCAAACCCGATGAGGATGTTCTGAAATTCTCCTTTTAGTCCTTTGAGTTTGTCAATGCCACTTATGTCAAAGAAGGTTTACTAATGGTTAAGCCTCACTTATCAAGGAGTCTTATATAGGTTTAAGTTAACTGTTAACAAAGGTGCCTGAGTTGGAAAGGGACTTAGAAAACAACTCTAAGGAATTGCTAGAGCCTTGAAAATTATCAACCAAATTACAAAAGGGAGTTGAGGTAGAAGCCCAGTGTAAAACAAAAAAGAAAACAAGCTGAAGAAAACCATGAAAAGAGGATGGCCTATTTGTTGGTATAAGACTTGGGTCAAGAATCAATGATATTTCTACCATTTTGGAAAAATTACTATCTAAAAAGATGTGTGAATATCAGCTCGACAATGTTGCACTCGTATTGAACAAGGCATTTAGGGATTTTTCTGTTAATACAACTGATGAGGCAAATACATCAATGATGGACCGAGAGATTGGTTACAGGATTTATTCCAAGTCTTTGGACTGAAATTGACATTCTTGTACTGTTCTAGCTTGTTTAAGAGTAATGTTATGAACTAAACCTACTTGCTTTTGCTTAAAGCATTGTAGAATTCTTTGCACGGGCACCTTTTTATCAAGTATTATCAACGAAAATGCAAAGCTTTATGCATTTCATCTTTTGTGTCCATTTTCATAGTTCTTACCAACTCTTAGACTTTTTTCTACTTATTTTTCCACCTATATTGTGATTTTCAATATTTTTAGGTACCTAAATGAAAATGACATGAGAATTCATGTTTAGATTCAGGATATCAATTTTAACCTACCAATCTGTGTCTGCAAAGTCAACCTAAAAGGGGTTTCAAAGAGAGTCTTGTACCCCCAAACCTATTTAGATTACTTAAACAAGAAGAAAATTAGATATTGCCATAAGAAAAAGCCATTGAAATCGTAAACCTAAGAACGAAAGAAGATCGAAAAGAAATCAAAATTGGAACCTCTATAAACCCATTGACCTAAATTAAACTAATAAATTTCCTCCAAGAATATCATGATGTATTCACCTAATCCTTACAAGACACGCCTGGATTAGACACCAATATTATGGTCTATAAACTTCCTCGTAAACCTAAATCCAAGCCTTTGTATAAAACAAACACTTAGAAAAATGAAATAGAATATGCTTTTAAAGATCAAAGAGGAAATGAAAAAGTAGTAATTCAAGGTAGGATTTCTCGAAGTAGCTAAATATCTAGAATACGTAGCCTATATAGTCCTAATTCCTAAAAAAATGGTAAGGTACGAAAACTAGAGGGACCAAAATGGAGCTAGCCCAAAGGATAGTTTTCCTTTCTATTCCATAAAAAGCTGGATGCCTTTTTCCTTATGTTCCACAAAGAGCTAGATGCCTTTTTCCTTTAGTCCATAAAGAGTTGGATTTTTTTTGCTTTTTAGTCCATAAAGAGCTAGACGCCTTTTTATTCCTTTTAATCCATAAAGAGTTGGATGCCTTTTTCTTTTTAGTCCATAAAGAGTTGGATGCCTCTTTCTTTTTAGTCCACAAAGAGCTAAATGCCTTTTTGCTTTTAGTCCATAAAGAGCTAGATGCCTTTTCTTTTTCAGTTCACAAAGAGATAGACAGTTTTTTCCCTTTAGTCCGTAAAGAGCTAGGTGCCTTTTTCCTTTTTAGTCCACGAAGAGCTGGATTTTTTTTCCTTTTAAGTCCATAAAGAATTGGGTGCCTTTTGCTTTTTAATCCATAAGGAGCCAAATGCCTTTGTCTTTTTAGTCCATTTTTTCTTTTTAGTCCATAAAGGTCAGGATGTCTTTTCCTTTTATTCCATTCAAAGCTAGATACCTTTTCTTTTTAGTCCATAAAAAGCTAGATACCTTTTCTTTTTAGTCCATAAAGAGCTAGGTTCCTTGTCTCTTTTAGTCCACAAAGAGTTGAATACCAGTTGAGTCTGTCAGTAAAGAGTTGGGCACCAATCAAGTCTGTCCACAAAAAGATGGACACCAATTGAGTCTATCCACAAAAAGTTGGATGACAGTTGAGTTTGTCCATAAAGAGCTAGGCACCTTGTTTTTTAGTCTACAAAGAGCTAGACATTAATCGAGTGTATCCATAAAGAGTCAGGAACTAACCTAGTTTGTCCACAAAGACCTGGGAACCAATCCAGTCTACCACTACAAAGAGCTAGGTACTTATCAAATTAAATTCCATATTAGTTGCCACCTACTAGAGAGGTCAAACCTTAGAAAAAAATCTAAAAACCTAGTAGAGAAGTCAAACCTTACAAAAACCTATTTAGACTTTTGTCAGAATTATTGCCAATATATTGTGATGATCATTGCAAAACATTAATTAAATTTTATTTTTATAGGTATTTAAGTAGCATCATCCTACCCTAAGTAAAATGATGTATATTGTCCTTGCCTTGTTCCTAATATTTAGTAACAGCCAAAAAGGGGTAGTTGTAAACACTTTATTTTGTCTAAGCCATCATCTGAGGCATCGGAGGTCATTATTTTAATTGGCCTTGGAGTTATATGGATGAGCAGGGTTAATTTCCCATTATTTTTTACCAAGGTAAGGTATTTTGAGAGCCTAGGATTTGTGCAAGTCATATTGGTGCATAGCTATCAATAACACGCTCTCGCATCATTAAAAATTCAAATTTCCACTCAATACTTAAGTTACGGTATTGATACTTAGCATGGTTGTACCAATATAGGCCTTGGTAGTAGCTAAAATCATGATTCATGGTCAAATATAATGATACACAAGCAAGAGTATCAATATAGGCCCTTGTAGTATCAATATAGGTTTCCAAGTCTTGACACTGGAAACATTTTTTTGTTCTTGGTATTGATAAAAACTGCATTGTATTGACACTGGCGGACAAAATTTGCCTTGTGCATTAATACTAAATGTTTTGTATCGATATAACAAGACATTTTTGCCTAGTTCAAACCGTTTTTCAGCCTTTGCACAATTAATCTAAAAATCCAGCTTAAACATGTTTCGTTACACCAAAAATCATCAAAATTCATGCCAGGCCTCAACATTAGGCCTATGATTAGGATTAACAATTTTTAAGGCCTAAGACCACTCAAAAAATAAGACATTTTCATGGATTGCATGATTTATTCAAAGGTATGCTTTGTATTTCTCTATGTTGCAAACCTCCTTAGCCCTATATTCCACTTATCTGCATGTTAGAACCAATGGAAAAAAAGACAATGAATACAGTACCTAGAGTTGTACCCTAGTACATGAAGGAAAATCCTACAATGCCCTTACTTTTGACTCATAAACATTGGCTGAACACATTCCATACAAATAAGCCAATTTTGGCTCTGTAAAGAAACAAACTTTATACACCCTTCAAACACTAAAGAAACACACTGTCACATTGAAAACCCTTCCCTATTCTTGTAGCTCTTTTTTCTTCCCTTAAAAAAACATCTAAGAATCCTTCTTTTCACACTCAAAAACTTTTTCCCTTATAGACCATAACCAAAAACTTTTTTCATTCTTTTCTTGCTAATAAATAACAAAGAGAAGGAAAAAACTGAACTTAGAAATGCTACTCCAAGTAAAGGTAAAAGTTTAAAACATTTTGGTTTATTGTCTCTACCTTATTCCATTGATTTTCTATTTTAGCATTAGTGTTATTCTAGTAAGCCATTCATGACCCAATGACCATCTTCGGACTTTTATTCATTATTTACCTTAGATATGGTAGTCTTAGGTTTTTTTTTTTTTTGATAATCTGTTGATGTTTTAATGTTGCTTGGATGACCAACTATGCCATGTTTTACTTTCACCATCAAAAGAGCCCCTACTCATGCATCTTTGTCATGTTTTATCCACTTTCACATACTCAACACATGCTTAAATCTTCACCCTAATATGTTTTGAACATATTCAAGTGTTTTCTTGTATTGTGATAAGTTTTATGAAATAAAAAAAATGTTATCTTAAAAATTTGAGTATGTTTCTTTTTGTTAAACATGTTCATCCAATCATCCAAGCTTGATTTTTTATGTCATTTATAAGGCTAATATTCTTAAGCATCTTATTTGTTATCACCTAACATTTTGGCCAAAATTTGCATTGTCAAAATCATCTTTGTTTATTTGAGTGTGTTGTCCATTTTCATTGTTATGCATGTTTCATCTCATTCATAACATTTTTGTAAAATGCTTTGCTTTTTTGTTGCAAAAATCTGATTTTTGAAAGCCCTAAGTTAAGTCTATGCTACCTCTAATAGATAGAGACTAGCATAGGTTTAAGGTTTTCGTAAATTGTTCTTCAATCCTAGGGACAGATCAACTTTCTAGGTCTAGATTCATAGTTGAATAAGCTCAAAAATGAAGTTTTCTAGAAAAATGACCCTTTTATTTGTAAAAAAAAAATTAAGCCTTGATCCTAAGTCAAATACCTTTATTTGTAGCATAGTAAATGAGTTATTTCATCATCTTAAACTACTTGAGGATTGTAGAATGAACAAAAGATGCCCATGTCACCCTTTTCTATATGTCATGGATGTTCAGACATTTATGGATTGAGTTTAACCCTAAGAAACTTGAAAAGTTGAATAACACCCTATTTTTGCCTTAGCAGCACTATAGTCATGACTTGAAAATTTACTTTCAAATGTTAAATGGGTTTTTTTAGAATTTTTTGATATTTTTATCTTAAAGAAAATCGAATTACCTTTCTAATTACATCTAATTTATACTTGGATAATTTTAGATGAGGGAGTTATAATTTTTTGAACTCTTGTTGTCTAAAACCCTAAAACTAATGAATTACATTTTGTTTAGGCATTTGGCCCACCAAATGAGTTTTTTAAAATTTTTTAAATATTTTTCCTAAAAAATTTGTAAATTTCACTTTCTATAAAAGTATCATTTGTGATTTTATGATACAAAATGAGTCTGAGATGATTTTTTTAAACTCCAATACACCTTTTCCCTTGTATATGCTAACAGTGTCCAAATAAATCCAAATTTGAAAAATGATTCCACCTAAAAAATGATTTTCCAAGATTTTTAGAATATTTTTATATCAATCCTCATTGAGTTAACTTTCTAATGGAACCTTGTTCACCCTCTAAAGACTTTAGATAAATCCAAAATAAATTGAAGAAGGGACATAGTGTGATGCTAACCCCCTATTTTTGGGAATTAAAATTAACCTGATTTCTCAAACCACTTTTATTAAGAAGTTTAAACATCTCGAAGTGCATCTGATTAAGTCCTTATAGAGTCACATACTAAAACATAAACCCTCTAGACTAAAGGCAAAGCAAAAACAAAAAAATAATTTTATTCAAATTCTTAGGTTCTATTTTGAAAATACATTTCTATCAAAAATATTTTGTTTCTCCATAAAAATCAAAATTTTCATCAATGGGGATACTCTAACCCCACTTCTTTTAGGGTATACTCTAACCGTATTTCTCTTTTAAAACTTGAATTTTCTCTCTAAATAAAACCCTTTGTTAAATATATCTAAAATTTTTATTTTTAGGGATACTCTAACCCCACTATTCGAAGAAGTATTTTAACCTAGCTTTTCATTCAAAACTTGAATTTTCTCACTCCCAGATTGTTTTGGGATTCCTAATCAACCTTTTTTTAAACATAAAATTTTCACTTTTGAGGATACTCTACCCTAACTTTTTGAAGGGATATTCTAACCTTGTTTTTTATTTAAAATTTAAATTTTTTGAAACTTCCCAAAATTTATTTCAATTAAAACCTTTTTTTGAACACATCCAAACCATCACTATTGGGGATACTCCAATCTTGCCTTTCGAGAGGTATTCTAACCTCTTTTTTTGAATTTCACTTAAAATTTGATTCTTTTCTCCTGGACACCTCAAGACTACTACTTAAAACCTTTTTTTTTCTATCCCTCAAGTTAACCTAATGCAAACGTGTCTCAAAATTGTCATTGCAGTTATTCTTCAATAATCAAAGAAGATTATGAGATACATTGCGATCATCCCTCTTTTTTTGTTCTTTGTGTGTTTTTTTTACAATGTTATTATATTCTTTTTTGTCTTACTAACATATGTCCCTTTGTAATGACCATCACGCATTCATATTTTAAAATTTTTTAAAAAATTATAAGATAATGTTCCACATCAATATCTCTCCAGTGCCTAACATAAAATATCTAAATTTTCAAAATTTAATATGAAAACTATTTTCATCCAAAATCTTTATGTTCCCTACACCTTTAAGGTATGTAGATGATCTCAATTTTCTTTCAAACCTGAATCTAAAATTTTCACAAAAGTTCATGCATTAAAGTGAATTATTTTAAAAGAATGATAGAGTGGAACTAATTAAACTAAAATCAAAGCAAGATATAGTTAGCAGGTATCAATTTTGGCTTTGTGGGGTACTAATCCGTCCTTATATGTAACCAATTCTGAACCCAATCAATAAATCTTTGGACCTTACAGACCTTGAAATTTATATTTCAAGTTTTGTGACTCAAAATATTGTTTTTAATAGGTATCCAGTCATGCCTAGCCCAAAATGATTGGTGGTGACTCCAAATTCAAGGCCATTTCGCATAGCCTTCTGAAACTAGTTGGATGAGCGATTCACCTAACAATCCATTTTCCCTTCATATTGTTATGCGTAATTCATATCTTGATCAAGGGATAACCCAAAGGCTCCAACCAACATAACCATAATCCCATATTTTTTAAATCATGTGTGCTCTTTTTGGATTACTAAAAAGGTGTATGTAGCAAAAAATGTATATTAATATTTTGAATAATATATGGAATTCAACTCATTTTTATAAATATTTAAACATATCTTTAAAATTTTCTTGTCACCAAAACACAAATATTTTTATTTGTAAAGTTATTCTGTAAAGTTTTTCAAATTCAAAGCTGTAAAATATTTCACATACTTTAATAAAATATTTTGGATATAAATTTTCAAAATTCTAATTCATTTTTATTAAAAAGTTTCCTTGATAATTTTTTCTCACAAAATTTTTTCCAGTTTGAAATTTTTTATGTTCTTTTTCTTAGATATAAAATTATTGACTTTTAATTAAGCCTCTCACTTGATTAAAATTCTTAACTGAATTGATTATATGAAATCTATTTTTAAATACATAACTTTTATTTTTTACCAATTTAATCCTTTCAATTGATTTTTATGATATAATATTACATATCATCAAAATATCACCTAAAAGCCTCTAGGCGATGATCACTTATATATGAAGAGTTATATAAGATGACAAAAGCAATTAAATTAGTCTTTATCAAAAAGAAAAAAAATCAAGAAAATAACATAAAAATGATAAAATTGAAAGAAAAAATTAAAAATTCAGCCAAAGGGGTTTCCAACCACCTTGGACAAATCCTTCACTTGTTTATAAGGGAATAAAGTTTTTGTTTCATAACAATGGCTTCCATGAAGAAACTTTGGCATTTTGCTTGCTAACTTTCAAGTTTTACCAAATTTCATCAAGCTCTAAGGTATTTTATCTTAAAATTTTATGATTTTGTCCGTTCTTTAAATATTTTCTATTATTTTTCTTCATTTTAGTGAGCTTAATGATCACTTGTGCTCATGAATTTTGATTCATGTATAAAGGCTAAGTGTAAAAGCCATAATCAAATTTATTGATTTTGTTGTCAAATTTGATCTTTCTTAACAAAAATTTGATTTCAATCAAGAAAATATGTTTTTGTTAAATGTTGCATATTTTATCATGTGAATATGTTGATTATACTATTTTCTTGGTATTTTCATGTGAATATGTAACAAAGTATGGTCACATGCTTATTTTTC
This sequence comes from Adansonia rubrostipa, assembly GCA_038381775.1. Classification (NCBI taxonomy): domain Eukaryota; kingdom Viridiplantae; phylum Streptophyta; class Magnoliopsida; order Malvales; family Malvaceae; genus Adansonia; species Adansonia rubrostipa. Next base: position 32,070 of record JBBYHM010076183.1, read on the forward strand.
ATGATTTCATGCTTGTTAGTGATAAATTGAGCTCAACAAAAATTATGATATAAGAAATTATGTTGAGAAAAGAATTATTCTTGGTTATTTTAAGCTTTACCAAAAATGAATATCACTTGAAATGAATTTTTTTTTGTTTTTATGACATTTAGGACTATTTTGCAAAGTTTAAAAATTATAAGAGTCCTAAAATAGTTTTTTTAAATTATTCAAGGCTTTGGATAGGTATTTCTAAGTTTGGCCGACTCTTATTTGGCTTATTGGTCATGATTTGACTTTTTGTGCTATTATGCAATTTTGTGATCTATAAAGACCAAATTGCAAAAATTGTAAAAATTTTTCCTAGGTTATTTATGCTTGGTCGAATCTTTAGTGTGACCTTTAGGAGTGTTTTCATGCTTATTTTGACATGTTTAAATGTGTTTCATGCATTTTAACCTTTTTTTTGGACTTTAATTTTATAAAGTTTAGGGTCTTGTTGGAGAAAAGTGAAATAGAATATCCCAAAGCCAAGGGTACTTCGCTGAATACCTATTATAATTTTTAGTATATTTGATATTCAATGTTGTGTTTCATTTCATAGAGGAACTATTTTGTAAACTTAGAAAAGTTTTTTATAGGTCAAAATATATTTTCCATAAGGGTATTTTGGTCTTTTTAGGAATATTTCATGCATTTTTTGTCACTTTAGGGCCATTTTTGAAAAGTTTAGGGGCTTACTTTTTGCATTTTAGGTAATCTTTAGTATTCTAACTATAGTTTCTGCATTTTAGGGTAAGATTGTCATTCCCTATCATTTCTAGGTCGTTTAAGGTTATTGGGATACTTTTAAGATTAAGGTAGTCCCTAAGGTTATTTTAGTAAGTTTTTTAAATTTGAATTCTATGTAATCATTGGGATTGTTTCATGACAAAGGTGTGCATTAGGGTTAGGTTCATCTTTTATAATCATTTTTGAATCTTTTAAGGGTACGAAGATGCTCTCACATCGAAGGTATAACTTAAGGGTAGTTTGGTAATTTTGCAATAAATTGGGTCTTTTAAAGTCATTAGGATACTTTCATGTCAAAAGTACTCTTTAGGACATTTTGGCCTTATCGACCACATTCGAGTCCTTTGAGTCTAACTTTGTACATATAGTCAAAATCGAGTCTTAGGACAAATATTAATAATTTTAATGAAATTGGAATTTGTAAAATTTAAGGTAATGTCTACAAGTTAAAATAGTATGTGGGATTTCCCCCAAAATATGAGAAAAGTTCTATAAATTATTTAAATAATAGGATATCTTTTTCAAAAATCAAAATCAAAATTTTTTAATTTTTGTAAAATAAACCTTTTGTATTCCTCCGGCTCTCAAATAGGATGTAAAACATATTTTGATTTTTAAAATATTTCTATTCCTCTGGCTCTCTAGTGGGTATGAAAGTGCATGATAAAAACTTTGTGTTCTTTTGGTCCTCCAATGGGGTACGAAAGATATTTTGGTTTTTGAAAAATATTAAAAACTTGATTTTCTCAAGCGGAAGAATAAATTTGCTTCATAAAATTTTGCTTCAGAAAAAATAGGAATTATAATTAAATACCAGATATTGAAATTTGATAAATATCAAAATTCAATTTAACACATGATTAATAAGGTACTAATTACAGCATCATGAAAGGGATTGATTCTTACTCGTGACTATAATCGACTCCTAGACTGATTCACGTGATCTCTAGTAAAATCCAGACATCAGAGTTTCTTTTTAAGGGTTTTGTAACCCTCATAATACGAACCCTAACAAGTGACCAATCTTAGTTGGCCAAAATAGATTGGTGGTGAAAAATGGCTATTTCATAATAATTATTTAGGATTACATCGAGTGAGCAATTTATCTCAACGACTTATCCCAAAACACAAAAAATAAGAAAAATGATAATGATATGGCCCCTAAAAATAAAACAATAATGATATGTAGATATATATAGAAATGAGGGGTAAGTCCAGCTAGTTAGGATTCGTATCTAGGCCATGTTGTGATAGCTTGGTGACTGTACTAAGGACAAGCTAAAGAGTCAAGCCTAAAATTAATTACTTGTGAAATAAATTTTGATTGATTTGGTTTCAACCTATATTTAATTATAATTCTCAGTATTTTTAAAAGAATTTTTTTCTTTTTGATTTATATGGAAATTTTGATATTTTTCATTAACCCTTTTTGTTTCCTTTATAGCATTATTTTTATGTGGCATATATCATAAGATTTTTATTATTTTTGAAAGTGTTAGCTCCTAATAGGTTTGTTTATTCCCCTACCCACATTGTATGCATATGCATTGGACTCTTCTCCAAACATATGGAAGGGGCATAAGTTACCTAATATTTTAAGAAGGGGTGAAATAGCTCTACCTTTTGAGGTGTTAGCCTCGTCTAGGCTAGTGAAAAACCTATTACGTGTAATATTAATGCCTGTTCAAGGCGTTGGTCTTATTAAGGGCATGTAAAATACTTCCACTCAAATTGAAATCTTTCTAACATAAACCCATGATGGATAAGGATTTGGGTGCCTTATCAATTCTTTTTGGACTCGGGTAAGAATTTGAGAACATATTTAGATATCCAACCCAAACTTCATGCAGTGAATCGTAAGGGCCTCACCTAGTTAGAGCAATACCTAATTCTTAAAGGTACCAAACTAAGTACACTGAGGAATGCTTTTAACTTTTTATTCTTATAATTTGATTTTCTTGATATCAATTATTCTATATTTGGGTTGCTCTGATAAATTTTATTTTTTTCTAGCATTAATTTGCTATTATATTACAATGAATTTTCTCCTTTGTAGTATTTGCATGACATTTATATCCCATAAAAATTTGTAAATTCATTCAAGCATTTTTTATGTCTGCAAGGTTTACATTTTCATTTGTTTATATGCTTACGTATTCGTAATTTCCATAATGTACTAACTCTATTCCATTCCTTGTATTTTAAGGACTAAGATATGGACGATAATTTAAAGACAAGAATCAACACGTTAGAGTCCATTGAAATAGTGTAAGAAATGAAATTTGGGGAACAAAAAGTCAGCTTAATAGACTGATAAATAAAAGCAATAGTTTTTAGAGGGAGTAGTCAGAGAAATGGGACATGAGATTCAACAGATAAAGGAACAATTGTTCAAATGGAGTATACCTTTAGATAAAAGAAAGGTAAAGACACCTAATTCCACATGCACATAAATTATCCTACTTTTCAATCCTTTTGGTTTTCCCAATGCTACCCCATTATCTCCTGGCATCTATATTGATAGAAGACAATAGAGGAGAGAATTTTATTTGCTCCCATAAACTTATAAAAAATTGTATTTTCTTTTATTCGAGGATTAGCTTATTATTCCTTTAGATGTTTGCCCCTATGAACCCACTTATCCTAAAAGTTGGAACATACAAAATTACTAGATGGAAGATACTATAGGACATGAAGAAATACAGGCATAAGTAGCAAGAAAGCTAGTCTACCAATTTCCAAACAATAATACCAACGTTTCTATCGGGGAATTCAGGGAAATACAAGTAAAAGGCAACCACCTCAAGATACTTTACATGCAGAAGCTAGTCCCATAATACATATTTATGTTGATCCAAAAATGTACTGAATGGTAACAGTTGGCATATATGGGACATGAAAATAATCTTATCAATAAATGCCAATAAGTCATAGTTGATGGAAGCTAGGACCATTGAAAGTTGAGAAAGCAAGGTAATCCATTTGGGCTGAGTCTTCACCTGAACCTTTCTATGGAACCCAAGACCATAGAAAGTCAAGAAAGCAAAGAAATCTATTTAGATTAAGCCCTCAACCTAACCATTATTACTCAATAGCCTTGATAGAATCGGATGATCTTTTGCTATCTCAGTAAAACTTAAGAAGCCTCTCTACTCAAAGCAGTACAATCCAAGTGATATTTTTTGTTAAAAGATCTCATTAACCAATACATGCTATTCAATAAAAGATATTTTGGAGTATTCAGCATGGTTGGTTGGGGAATCGTAAGCCCCTACAAATTTTGACTTGAATCACTTAAATAATTCTTTGCTATGCAATATGTTTTTAGATTCATCCTCCTTGCTAAAGAATCCAGTAAAGAATCAAGTCTTAATAATGGCAGTGCTCATAGCACGATTGAGGTGACAGGAAATAATGCTGTATCTTATGGAATTTTTGAGTTTGAGAACCTAGAGTTCGATACACCTCTTGATGTTCCACTAGCTAATCTATAATCCGGCCTTTAAAGATGCCAATGTGTCAAAATTTAAAGTTGGTTGATGCCTATTAAGGATAGTTAGTTTGAAAACCATTGACCTTACGGTAGAATGCTAATCAGGGTTAATTTTTATCTTAATTTTAAAACTCTATACCTTCTTTTAGAAATTATGAATTTTGTAATGATTTTGGATTGTAAATTTTATGTATCCTCTCACAGAACATGAACTTTGTTAATAATGATTTCTAGTATTTAGGACAATGAGCACATTTTGAAAAAAGTTTTCTTTGATAGGTAATCACTGTTAGATTAGACATTTTAAAAAAATCCTTCACCTATGTTTATATAATTTTTTTGCCTTCCATAGACCTTTCACACCCAAATGTTCTTTTTTATGGATTCCTTAAAGGCTGAAAAATAGATTATGCTCCTAAAAGATTTTGATGCTGGTAGTTTGACATGTGTTAAAATAATGATAGTAATTTTGAAATCTCTTACATTTAGATAACTTTTTGCCATAACTTTTATGACACTCTTCCAAATCCTTGATTTATGAAGAATGAGAAAAAAAACTAAGCTAAAAACATCTTTCCTTTTAGTATAAAACCATTTTAATCCAAGACCTTATAGAGATGTAAGATTTTACCATGCCAATTCGATTTCCTTCTTATAGGCTTAACCAGAACCAAGATTCGTTAATGGCTAACAAGCTAATAATATTGAGAAGCATACCTTAAGCCTCTAAAACTTAAGTGCAACATCATTTCAATGAGGTATTCAAAATGATTTCAAAAGAAAACAACCATTTTTCCTAGTGAAATGCTCGCTAGTTTAATTGGCTTTATTTGAAATGACAAATGGTGATTTTTGTCTATCCTTTCACAAATATAGAAAATTATTCTTTTCACAGCCCCTTTGAGCCTGATGATTTACTCTTTCTTTGAACTATAATCAAAGATAACCCTTCACACTGGGGGGAAATGAAGCAAAGCTTCAAGATTAGAATGAGCAAATTTTGTTTTAAAGTTATAAGAAAAATAGGGCAAACGTCATAAGGCAAATTTTAAAGACTGAATAAAGTTCAAATTTCAAGTTCAAATATTTAAAGTGAAAAATAAAAAAAGTTTAAATTTCAAGTTCAAATATTCAAAGTAAAGAATAAAAAAAATTAAGTTCTTTTAGAATAAAGAATAAAGAAAAATAAGATGAAAAAAAATTAAGAAAAGCAAAAAAAATGAAAAAATAAAAGAAGATAAAGAAATAAAGATTTATTCATCTTGAAAGACATGCTAGATTCAATTCCTTCTGAAGAGAAATGATCCTTAATTTAATTACCCTTAAACACTTGATTTGGGCCTATCTATCCTTTTTTTCTAAACTATGAACCATAGCCTATGTTTACGTACCTGCAAAAGTCTATTTTAATTAAACATAGCTATTTAAGCTATCAGGCCATTCCTAGGAAGCTCTTTTCAAATTTTTTTTTTTGGATTTTTAAGTCTTTAAAAATATGATGGTGGCAATCAATTAAAAAGATGATGAAGTTTTAGGGTGAAAGCCTGAAAAGGATAGTCTAGAACAAACTTAAAGGCTTTAGAATTGTTCCTAAACTGATAAAGGTAGTCACCAAAGAAAAAGACTTTTTCCCCGTTAATTCAAAAATAATCCCAAACCTTTAGAAATTTCATGATTCAGTGAAAGGTTAAGTATAATTCCCAAACATTGATTCCTTTTAAAATAACCTTTCAAAACTTTTATACCCTACCTTAGAAATTAATACTTGCCAAAACTTTTTCAAATTAACCTCTTGAAACTTATTGCTAACTGACATCAGTTTAACACCTATTAAGCTATTGTATTTGAAGATTAAAAGAAAAATGTTATAACCTAGGTGTTTGCCTTTCAATGAACTCCTATGAAAGGAACATCCACCTATGCTTGGTCTTGATAAACTTTGACTTTTTGATACCAATATGTTCAAGACAAAGTTTAAGCAGTACCAACCCCTTTGTGCTTTTAAATTTATTCCTTTATTTCCTTAAAAAATGTTTTAAATGGTGATCATCGATCACAAGAAAGCCATAACAAATGAAGATAGTATATCCATTATCCTTGATATTAAAAAATTCGTGGTTGGTATTATTATAAAATTTTCATAATTTTTGATCAAGTAGATTCTTGCCCAGGTTAGAATGAAAAGGTGATCTCATTCTATAAATCTAGAATTTAGATGAATTATGATATTTTTCATAATTTTAATAGATGAAATATGCTTTAAGCAGTAAAATGTGATTTTTATCTAACTACACTTATTCATTATTTGGTGACTTTTAGGAAAAATAGAATAGGCAAACATGAAATTGCCTTTTAATGATTTAAACCTTCAACTATGAGTGTAGGAGGAAACCTTCAATTTCAGGTTGAAACATGGGCTCCATTTTCCAAAAGAAAAAAAATATCCACAATATTTTCTAAAGATGCCTTTGACTCGAGATAGAAGCTCAGGCCCACTTCACCAAATGAAAAAGAAACATATGTTTACATTTCTAAAATACTTTTAATTCCAAAATAGGCTAGATCAAAGAATGTCTAGTATAAATAATAACAAAACTCAAAAATCAAAAAGTATAATCATGAAAATGCATTATATACATTTTGCATACATACATTCAATGATTCATAGATTAAAAGCTAGGCATGACATTAGAGAAAAATAACAAACATTCACTACGCTAACTTTCTTAAAACTAAAACGTAAGTCTCGCATTCTTTCAAATTAATTGAATATCAAACATTGTTTTTACCAAAGTAAACTCATATGGTTTTATCCTGGTTAACCCTTTAGACTTTTTGACTCAAATGGTTTCAACGTAATCAATCTTTTAGATTTGTTGACTTATATGGTTTTGCCTCCATTAACCTTTTAAACCTATTAACTGATATAGTTTCATTTCGATCAACCCTTTAAACTTGTTGACTCATATGGTTTTATCTTGGTTAACTTTTAAGGTTTCTTGACTCATATGGTTTTATCCTAATTAACCTTTTAGACTTGGTGACTTATATGGTTTCCTTTTAGTCAACCTTTTAAACTTATTGACTATATGATTTTACCTCAGTCAACTCTTTAGACTTATTGACTTGCATGGTTTTATCCTGATTAATCTTTTAGATTTGTTAACTCATATGGTTTTATCCTAGTTAACCCTTTAAACTTGTTAACCCATATGGTTTTGTTTTGGTTAACCTTTTAAATTCGTTAACTCATATGGTTTTATCTCATTCAACCTCTTAGACTTATTGATTTGTATGGTTAATCTCAGTCAACAGTTTAGACATATTAACTCATATGATTTTGTCTTGGTTAACCTTTTAGACTTATTAACTTGTAGGATTTTATCCCAATAACCTTTTAGACAAGTTGACCATTATAGTTTTGCCCAGGTCAATCCTTTTCAACTAAGCTTCCACTTTGGTCAATCCTTTTCAACTTAGGTTTTGCCCTGGTCGTACATAAGTTGAGTATTAAGTTCTAGCTTCGTTAAGACTTTTGAACTTAAGGTCTGCCTTTGCCTTAGGTTTTACCTTGGTCGTATCTCAATTGACTATCATGGTTTTACCTAGTCAACCTTTTTTTGGCTTAAGTTTCACCCTGGTCAACCTTTTTCGGCTAAGATTCCTTTTTGCACAATTCTTTTTGACTTAGGTTTTGCCCTAGTCATACCCACGTTGACTATTATTGTTCTGTCTTGGTTAACCTTTTTTGACTTAGGGTCTACCATGGTTAAATTTTTTTATTTAGGTTTTGCCCTGATTATACCCAAATTGACTTAAATGGTTTCATCCCGGTTAACCTTGTCAAAAGTTTTTGACACAGATTTTGCCTTAGTCAATCTTTTTTTAACTTAGGTTCCACCTTAGTTAACCATTCTTGACTTAGGTTTTACCTTGGTTAACCCTTTTTTTTAACTTAGGTTCCACCCTAATTAACTTTTTTCTTACTTAGGTTCTATCATGGATAATTATTTTCTACTTAAGTTTCACCCTAGTCATACCTAAGTTGACTATTACGGTTCTACCCTAGTCAACCTTTACATTTAGGCTTAGCCCTGGTCAATCCTCTTTGACTTAGGTTTTATCCTAGTCGTACCCAAGTTAACTTAGATGGTTCTGCCCAGGTTAACCTTTTTTAACTTCGGTTCTACTTTGGTTAACCCTTTTTGACTTAGGATTCATCCCAGTCAATCTTTTTTACTTAGGTTTCACCTTAGTTAGTCTTTTTCGGCTTAGATTCTACATTGGTTAACCCTTTTCGACTTATGTTTCATCCTGGTGACCTTAATTGTCTATCATGGTTTCATCCTAATCAACTTTTTAACTTAGGGCTTGCCCTAGCCATAATTCCAATGTAAGGTTTTACCCTTGGTTATTTTGTTTTATATACATTTTAGTTTAGTTTATCTATCAAAGCTTAACAGCCTAAATGAATCATGTCTGTTCGGATTTTACCCTATTCATGATTCTCAATAACAGCCAAAAAGAGGTAGTTGTGGACGCCTAATTTTGTCAAAATCCTTTTTTTAATAGTCTTAAGTATCCATAAATGAGAATTTAGAGACTAGTCTAGTAGAGGTCGATTTCCTCCAGGTAGGCAAGGCATTCTCAAGACCAATTTAGTTATATCTAAATGGTCGTGTATGCAAGCGATGAAAAAGTGTGATTTTCAGAATTCTAAAAAAAATATCGGATAAAAAGAACAAATATATGATATAATTTTACTTATCATCTAAAAATATCACCTAAATGTTTTTAGATGATGATGACTTATATATGATAAGTCATATAAGATGACAAAAGCAATTAACTTAATCTTTATAAAAAAAGTCAAGAAACTATAACTAAAAATAATAAAATAAAAAAAAAACTTGAAAATTCAGCCAAGGGGGTTTCCAACCCATCTTGGCCAAATGCTCCCCTTATTTATAAGGTGAGGAAGTTTTCATTTCATAAAAATAGTTTCCATGGAGAAACTCTGCCATTTTGGTTGCTAATTTTCAAGTTTTACCAAATTTCGTTAAGCTTTATTGTATTTTATTTTAAAATTTTATGATTTTGTTCATACCTTCAATATTTTCTAACATTGTCCTCCATTTTAGTAAGCTTAATGATCACTTATGCTTATGAATTTTGATTCATGTTTAAAAGCCAAGTGTAAAAGCCATGATCAATTTTTCTTTATTTTGTTGTTAAATTTGATTTTTTTCTTTTGTAACAAAAATTTGATTTTCATCAAGCAAAAATGTTCTCGTCAATATGTTGTTTTTGTTATCATGTGAATGCGTTGATGATGATACTATTTTTTTGGTGTTTCCATGTGAATATGTGACAAAGTGTGGCTATATGCTTATTTTTCATGATTTCATGTCTGTTAGTGATAAATTGAGCTTAAAAAAATTATGATATAAGAAATTATGTTGAGAAAAGAATTTGTTATTGGTTATTTTGAGCTTTACCAAAAATGAATACAACTTAAAATGAAATTTATTTCATGTTTTTATGACATTTAGGACTATTTTGCAAAGTTCAAAAATCATAGGGATCTTAAAATAATTTTTTTGAATTTTTGAAGGCTATTAGAAGGGTATATCTAAGCTTGGTCGAATCTTGTTTAGCTTGTTGGTGATGATTTTGATTTTTTGGTACTATTATGTAATTTTGTGAAATAAATTGCAAAAATTTTTCCTAGGTTATTCAAGCTTGGTAAAATCTTTAGTATGATCCTTAGGGGTGTTTTCATGCTTATTTTGACATGTTTATATGTGTTTCATGTATTTTCACCATTTTTGGGACCTTTTTTGTCATTTCATAAAGTTTAGGGACCTGTTGGCAAAAAGTGAAATAAAGTGTCCCAAGGCCAAAGGTACTTGGCTGAATACTTGTCATTTTGGTATATTTGATATTTGATTCTTTGTTTCATTTCTTGTAAGAACTATTTTGTAAACTTAGAAAAGTTTTGTATCCATTTAGTAAATTCATGTTTTATAAGGTCCAAATGGTCCTTTTATACCAAATTACTTATTTAGGGTATTTTAGTCATTTTAAGGTTAAAATTTAATTTTTGAAAAGTTTTGGGGTTTAATTATAATTTTTGCATTTTAGGTCATCTTTAATATTTTAATTACCCATTTAGGGTAAATTATTGGTTCTTGTCATTTTTAGGTTTTTTAGGGTTACCGAGATGCTTCTAAGACGAAGGTAGTCTTTAGGGGCATTTTAGTAAATTTTTAGAACAAAATCTATGTAATCATCAAGGTTCTTTCATGACAGAGGTGTGCACTAAGTTAGTTTCATCTTTTATGATAATTTTTATTTCCTTAAGGGTAATAAGATGCTTTCATGTTGAAGGTATACCTAGGCACATTTTGGTAATTTTGCATTAAAATCGAATCCTTTATAGTTACTAGGATACTTCCATGTTGAAAGTACTCTTAAGGATAGTTTGGTCTTATCAATGATGTTTGAATCCTTTAAGTCTAGTTTTGTGCATATTGTCAAAATGAAGCCTTAGGATAAATATTAATATTTAAAAAAATCAAAATTTGTAAAATTTAAGGCAATGTCTCCAAGTTGAAATAATATGTGGTATTTATCCCAGAATATGAGAGGCATTCTAGGATTATTTTAATAACGAGAAGCCTTTTAAAAAAATCTAGATTTTTTAATTTTTATAAAATAAAACCTTTTGTATTCCTTGAGCTCTCTAATGGGATACAAAAGATATTTTGATTTTTAAAACTTTTCGTATTCCTCCAACTCTCTAATGGGGTAGAAAAAGAATGATAAAAAGTTGTGTCCTTTTGGTCCTCTAGTGTGGTGCAAAAGATATTTTATTTTCAAGAAAATTAAAAACTCTATTTTCTCAAGCAGAAGAATAAATTAGTTTCATAAAATTTTATTTTGGAAAATGGGAATTATAATTAAATACCAAATATTGAAATTGGATAAATATCAAAATTCAAGTTATCATACGATTAATAAGGTACCAATTGCCAGGCATCATGAGAAGCATCGATCCTAAGTCATGATTTTAATTGACTCCTAGACCCTTTCACATGATCTTTGGTATAATCACAGACCTTAAAGTTTGTTTTTAAGAGTTTTCATGACCTTCAAAATATAAACTTTGACAGTGACTAATCTCACCTGGCCAAAATAGATTGGTAATGACTACAAAAAAATGGCTATTTGGTAAAGACTATTTAGGATTAAGTCCAGTGAGGAATTCATCTCAACAAGTTGTCCCTAAAAATGAAAAATAAGACAAATAATAACGATATGGCTCCAAAAAGCAAAAGAATAATATATGAAGTTATATACAGGAATGAGGGGTGCATCCACCTTTTATGTCGGGCTAGTCAAGATTCATATCCAGGCTATATTATGACAATGAGTGATCCTAAGAGGATTCATAACTCCAAGCGACATCAGAGGCTTATCTCATTTGTTCTTGGCTTTAGCTAGCTTGATAAAGTCATTGGCCAATGCGTGATGAATTTAGGAGAAATTGTTTCTCTAAATATATGAGGTTAACCGACAATTACATGAACTAATATGGATTGATATGTGAGTAGACACTGCACCATGCTCCTGGTTTTTCTAGGATATCTAGTGAAAGGACCAAAGTGCACTGAGAGGCTAGTTACAGGAAGGTTTCTTAAGAGGTCATATTGACTCTTCCTGCATACCAGGTAGCCATGATGCCTTGCTAGAGGCCAATCTTGGTCTATAAATATAAATAAACTTAATTGCATAATTATGTTTATTACTGTTATAATAGAAGCCTAATGAGTAACACACAATATAATGATTTATTGGATTCAGACCAGGATTTAATTAAATACAACTTAATTATAAAAGGTATAAGTAGGATGAGTTAATTAAATTAACTCAATTAAGAATAATTTAAAACATAAATTAGATTTATAAAATCTAATTATAGATGTCTTAAATGTCACAATAAAGATAAGAATGTCTTATCCAGATAATGTCTATTGAAGAATGGTTTAGCAATTTTATTAAATAAAGCCAAATATTGTATTTGAAAAATTAAATAATTGATAATTATTTAATATTATCTACATGAAGTAAAATTGTTTTACTTGGCTTATATAGACACCTTATTTTGTCTGGGCTAATTTTTAATAATCTGGAGCATGGACGTACAACATTTGTATCGATACAACATGTAGATGTATCTATATATAAGCCTCTATATCGATACAGGACCTCATGTATCGATACTAGACCATGCCAGGACCAAAACATGCATTCTGT
>JBBYHM010076398.1:0-44612 GCA_038381775.1 Adansonia rubrostipa
AAAGAAAAGTTTTTCTTTCAAATCCAAAGCATCAATATCGTTCATCCAAATATGGAGAACATGATTGTAGTGCCCAATTACAAAAACAATGGAGATTATGACAAGTATCCAAGTTTGTCTCATTTCATAGATAAACTTTGATTATAAGAAAATGGTGGAAAGAAAAGCTTTTCTTGCAAATCCAGAGCATCAATATCATGTATTGCAATGAGGAGAACATGATTGTAGAGCCCATAACATAAAGATTAGAGTTTATTATGAGTATCAAAGTTTGTCTAATGTCATGGATGAACATTAAATACGAGGAAAATGGTAGAAATAAATGCTTTTCTTACAAATCCAAAGCATCAATATCATGTATCCCAAAGTGGAGAACATGATTGTAGTGCCAATAGCAAAAAGAATGGAGTTTATTATGAGTATCCAAGTTTCTCTTATTTCAGGGATGATCTTTGATTATTTGGAAAATGGTGGAAGGAAAAGCTTTTCTTGCAAATCCAAAGAATCAATATTATGTGTCCCAATAAAGAGAACATGATTACAGTGCTCATAACAAAAAAAATAGAGAATATTACGAGTATCCAAGTTTTTCTCATTTTATGGATAGATATTAATTATAAGGAAAATGGTGAAAAGTAAAGCTTTTCTTGCAAATCCAAAGCATCAATATCGTGTATCCCAATGCGGTGAATATGATTGTAGTCCCATAACAAAAAAAATGGAGATTATTACAAGTATCCAAGTTTACTTCATTTCACGGATGAACTTTGATTACAAGCAAAATGGTGGAAGGAAAAGCTTTTCTTGCAAATCCAAGGCATCAATATCGTGTGTCCCAATGAGGAAAACATGATTATAGTGCCCATAACAAAAAGAATAGAGATTATTGCAAGCATTCAAGTTTGTCTCATTTCACCGATGAACTTTGGTTATATGGAAAATGGTGGAAAGAAAACCTTTTCTAACAAATCGAAAGCATCAATATCGTGTATCCCAACGAGGATAACATGATTATAGTGCTCATAAATAAAATGAATGGGGATTATTACGAGTATCCAAGTTTGTCTGATTTCACGGATGTACATTAATTATAAGGAAATGATGGAAAGAAAAGCTTTTCTTGCAAATCCAAGCTTCAATATCACATATCCCATTATGGAGAAGATGATTGTAGTGCCCAATTGTGAAAAGAATGGAGATTATTATGAGAATCCAATCTTGACTCATTTCATGAATAAACTTTGGTTATAAGGAAAATGGTGAAAGAAAAGCTTTTTCAACAAATCCAAAGCATCAATATCGTGTGCCCCAATGAAAAGAGCATGATTGTACTGCTCATAACAAAAGCAATGAATATTATTGCGAGTATCCAAGTTTATCTTATTTCACAAATGAACATTAATTATGAAGAAAATGGTGGAATGAAAAGTTTTTCTTTCAAATCCAAAGCATCAATATCATTCATCCAAATGTAGAGAACATGATTCTATTGCCCAATTACAAAAAGAATGGAGATTATGACAAGTATCCAAATTTGTCCCATTTCACGGATAATCCTTTATTATAAGGAAAATGGTGCAAAGAAAAGCTTTTCTTGCAAATCCAAAGCATCAATATCTTGTATCCCAATGCAGAGAACATGATTGTAGTGCCTAATTACAAAAGGAATCGAGATTATTATAAGAATCCAAGCTTGACTCATTTCACGAATGAACTTAGGTTATAAGAAAAATGGTGGAAAGAAAAGTTTTTCTTACAAATCCAAAGCATCAATATCATATATCCTAATGAGAAGAAGATGGTTGTAGTAGCCATAACAAAAAGAAAAGAGATTATTACAAGCATCCAAGTTTATCTCATTTCATGGATGAACGTTGATTATGAGAAAAATGGTGGTAAGAAAAGTTTTTTCTTTCAAATCCAAAGTCTCAATATCATGTATCCCAATGAGAAGAACATGATTGTAGTGCTCATAACAAAATGAATGGAGATTATTACCGGTATCCATGTTTGTCTCATTTTACGATTGAACTTTGATTATAAGGAAAATGGTGAAAAGAGAAGCTTTTCTAGCAAATCCAAAGCATCAATATCGTGTGTCCCAATAAGGAGAACATGACTATAGTGGTCATAACAAAATGATTGGAGATTATTACGAGTATTGAAGTTTGTCTCATTTCACAGATGAACTTTAATTATAAGGAAAATGGTGGAAAAAATGTTTTTCTTCCAAATCAAAAGCATCAATATCGTTCATCCAATGCGGAGAACATGATTGTAGTGCTCATAACAAAACCAATGGAGATTATTATGAGTGTCCAGGTTTCTCTCATTTCATGGAAGAAGATTAACTATAAGGAAAATGGTGGAAAGAAAAGCTTTTCTTTCAAATCTAAAACACCAAAATCATTTATCCTAATGCGGAGAACAAGATTGTAGTGCCCATAACAAAAGGAATAAAGATTATTACAAATATCCAAGTTTATCTTATTTCATGGATGAACTTCGATTAAAGGGAAATGGTGGAAGGAAAAGCTTTTCTTGCAAGTCTAGTGCATCAATATCGTGTATCCCAATGAGGAGAACATGATTATAGTGCGCAATTACAAAAAAGAATGGAGATTTTTATGAAAATCCAAGTTTGACTTGTTTCACCAATGAACTTTGATTATAAGGAAAACGGTAGAAAGAAAAGCTTTTCTTGCAAATCCAAAGCATCAATGTCATGCATTCCCAATGAGGAGAACATGATTGTAATGCCCATAACAAAATGAATTGAGTTAATTACAAGTATCCTTGTTTGTCTCATTTGACGAATGAACTTTTGTTATAAGGAAAATGATAGAAAGAAAAGCTTTTCCTGCAAATCAAAAGCATCAATGTTATGTATCCCAATGAGGAGAACATGATTGTTGTTCACATAACAAAAAGAATGGAGATTATTACGACTATCCAAGTTTGTCTCATTTGATGGATGAACAATAATTATAAGGAAAATGGTGGAAAGAAAAGTTTTTCTTGCAAATGCAAAGCATCAATATAGTTTAACCCAATGTGGAGAATATGATTGTAGTGCCCAATTACCAAAAGAATGGAGATTATTATAAGTATCCAAGTCTGTCTCATTTCATGAATGAACATTAATTATAGGGAAAATGGTGGAAGGAAAAGTTTTTCTTGCAAATCCACACATCAATATTATTTATCCCAATTTGGAGAACATGATTGTAGTGCCCGATTACAAAAAAATGGAGATGATTGTAAGAATCCAAGCTTGACTTATTTCATGAATGAACTTTGATGATAAGGAAAATGGTGGAAAGAAAAGCTTTTCTTCCAAATCCAAAGCATAAATATCGTGTATCCTAATGAGGAGAACATGATTATAGTGCTCATAACAAAAAGAATGGAGATGTTTATAAGTATCCAAGTTCATCTTATTTCACGGATGAACATTAATTATAAAGAAAATGGTGGAATGAGAAGTTTTTCTTCCAAATCCAAAGCATTAATATTGTTCGTCCAAATGTAGAGAACATGATTGTAATGCCTAATCACAAAAAGAATGGAGATTATGACAAGTATCTAAATTTTTCTCATTTCACGGATAAACTTTTATTATAAGAAAAATGGTGGAAAGAAAAGCTTTTCTTGTAAATCCAAAGCATTAATATCTTGTATCCCAATGCAAAGAACATTATTGTAGTGCCCAATTACAAAAGGACTGGAGATTATTATGAGAGTCCAAGCTTGACTCATTTCACGAATAGACTTTGGTTATAAGGAAAATGGTGGAAAGAAAAGCTTTTCTTGTAAATCCAAAGCATCAATATCATGTATCCCAATGAGGAGAACATGATTGTAGTGCCCATAACAAAATGAATGGAGATTATTACCGATATCCATGTCTGTCTCATTTCACGGTTAAACTTTGATTATAAGGAAAATGATGGTAAGAAGAGTTTTTCTTTCAAATCCAAAGCATCAATATCGTTCATCCCAATAAGGAGAACATGACTATAGTGGTCATAACAAAATGATTGGAGATTATTACCAGTATTGATGTTTATCTCATTTCATGGATGAACTTAATTATAAGGAAAATGGTGGAAATAAATGTTTTTCTTCCAAATCAAAAGCATTAATATCATACATCCCAATGCAGAGAACATGATTGTAGTGCTCATAGCAAAACAAATGGAGATTATTATGAGTGTCCAGGTTTTTCTCATTTCATGGAAAAAGATTAATTATAAGGACAATGGTGGAAAAAAATGCTTTTCTTTTGAATCCAAAACATCAATATCATTTATCCCAATGTGGAGAACAAGATTGTAGTGCCCATAACAAAATGAATGGAGATTATTATAAGTATCCAAGTTTATCTTATTTCACAGATGAACTTCGATTAAAGGAAAATGGTTGAAGGAAAAGCTTTTATTGCCAATCTAGAGCATTAATATCGTGTATCCCAATGAGGAGAACATGATTGTAGTGCCTAATTACAAAAAAGAATGGAGATTTTTATGAAAATCCAAGTTTGACTCATTTCATCAATGAACTTTGATTATAAGGAAGATGGTAGAAAGAAAAGCTTTTCCTGCAAATCCAAAGCATCAATATCATGTGTTCCCAATAAGAAGAACATGATTGTAGTGCCCATTACAAAATCAATTTAGATAATTACAGTTATCCATGTTTGTCTCATTTGACGAATAAACTTTTGTTATAAGGAAAATGATGGAAAGAAAACCTTTTCTTACAAATCAAAAGCATCAATATCGTGTATCCCAATGAGGAGAACATGATTATTGTGCACATAACAAAAAGAATGGAGATTATTACAAGTATCCAAGTTTGTCTCATTTGACAGATGAACAATAATTGTAAGGAAAATGGTGGAAAGAAAAGTTTATCTTGCCAATGCAAAGCATCAATATTGTTTATCCCAATATCGATAACATGATTGCAGTGCCCAATTACCAAAAGAATGGAGATTATTATGAGTATCCAAGTTTGTCTCATTTCACGGATGAACATTAATTATAGGGAAAATGGTGGAAGGATAATTTTTTCTTACATATCCAAACATCAATATTTTTTATCCCAATGTGGAGAACATGATTGTAGTGCCGAATTGCAAAAAGAATGGAAATTATTAGGAGAATCCAAGCTTGACTAATTTCACGAATGAACTTTGGTTACAAGGAAAATGGTGGAAAGGAAAACTTTTCTTGCAAATCCAAATCATGAATATCATGGATCCCAATGTCGGAAACATGATTGTAGTTCCCATAACAAAAAGAATGGAGATTATTACAGGTATCCAGGTTTGTCTCATTTTACGGATGAACTTTGGTTGTAAGGAAAATGGCAAAAGGAAAAGTTTTTCTTGCAAATCTAAAGCATCAATATCATTTATCCCAATATGAAGAACGTGATTGTAATGCTCAATTACAAAAAAAAATTGGAGATTATTATGAGAATCTAAGCTTGACCCATTTCACGAAAGAACTTTGATTATAAGGAAAATGGTGGAAAGAAAAGCTTTTCTTGCAAATCCAAGGCATAGATATCGTTTATCCCAATGAGGAGAACATAATTATGGTGCTCATAACAAAAAGAATGGAGATTATTGCGACAATCGAAGTTTTGCTCATTTCATGGATGAACTTTGATTATAAGGAAAATAGTGGAAAGAAATATTTTTCTTCTAAATCCAAATCATCAATCTCATGTATCCCAATGTGTAGAACATGCTTGTAGTGCTAATAACAAAATTATGAGTATCCAAGTTTATCATATTTCACGGATGAACTTTGATTATAATGAAAATGGTGGAAAGAAGAGCTTTTCTTGCAAATCCAAAGCATCAATATCATTTGTCCCAATGAGGAGAACATGATTGTAGTGCTCATAACAAAAAGAATGGAGACTATTACGAGTATCCAAGTTTATCTCATTCCACAAATGAACATTAACCATAAGGAAAATGGTAGGAAGAAAAGTTTTTCTTTCAAATCCAAAGTGTCAATATCGTTTATCCCAAAGTGGAGAACATGATTGTAGTGCCCAATTACAAAAAGAACAGAGATGATTGTGAGAGTCCAAGCTTGACTTATTTTACGAATAAACATTGATTATAAGAAAAATGGTAGAAAGAAAAGCTTTTCTTTCAAATCCAAAGCATTAATGTCATGTATTCAAATAAGGAGAACATGATTGTTATGCCCATAACAAAAAGAATAAAGATTATTACGAGTATCCAAGATTGTAATATTTCACGGATGAACATTGCTTATAAGGAAAATGCTGGAAAAAAAGTTTTTCTTGCAAATCCAAACATTAATATCGTTTATCCTAATTGTGAAAAACATGATTGTCATGCCCAATCACCAAAAATGGAGTTTGTTATAGGAATCCAAGATTGACTCACTTCATGAAAAACTTTGATTATAAGGAAAATGGTGAAAAGAAAAGCTTTTCTTGCAAATCCAAAGCATCAATACAGGTATCCCAATGAGGAGAATATGATTGTAGTGCCCATAACAAAAAGAATGGAGATTATTACAAGTATCCAAGTTTGTATAATTTCATGGATAGACTTTGATTATAAGGAACATGATGGAAAAAATGTTTTCCCTCTAAATCGAAAGCGTTAATATCATGTATCCCAATGTACAGAACATGTCATAGCACCAATAATAAAAAGAATGGAGATTATTATGAGCATCCAAGTTTGTCCCATTCACGGATGAATATTAATTATAAGGAACATGATGGAAAGAAAAGTTTTTCTTACAAATCCAAAGCATCAATATCTTGTATCTCAATGCGGAGAACATGATTGTAGTGCCCAATCGCAAAAGGAATGGAGATTATAATCAGAATCCAAGCTTGACTCATTTCGTGAATGAACTTTGCTTATAAGGAAAATGGTGGAAGGAAAAGCTTTTCTTGTAAATCCAAAGCATCAGTATCGTGTATCTAAATGAGAATAAGATGGTTGCAGTGGCCATAACAAAAAGAAAGGAGAACATTACGAGTATCCAAGTTTGTCTCTCTTCATGGATAAACTTTGTTTATAAGGAAAATGGCAGAAAAAAGAGTTTTTCTTTCAAACCCAAAGCATCAATATCATATATCCTAATGAAGTGAACATGATTGTAGTGCCCATAACAAAATGAATGGAGATTATTACAAGTATCCATGTTTGTCTTATTTCACAAATGAACTTTGATTTTAAGGAAAATGGTGGAAAGAAAAGCTTTTCCAGCAAATCCAAAGCATCAATGTCGTGTGTCCCAATGAGGAGAACATGATTGTAGTGCTTATAACAAAATGAATAGAGATTATTACAAGTATCAAAGTTTGTCTTATTTCAGGGATGAATTTTAATTATAAAGAAAATGGTGGAAATGAATGTTTTTCTTCCAAATCAAAAGCATCAATATCATTCATCCCAATACAGAGAACATGATTGTAGTAGTCATAACAAAAAGAATGGAGATTATTATAAGTATCCAAGTTTTTCTTATTTAATGGATGAAGATTAATTATAATGAAAATGGTGGAAAGAAAAGCTTTTCTTTCAAATCTAAATCATCAATATCATTTATCCTAATGCAGAGAACATGATTGTATTGCCCAATTGCAAAAAGGAATAAAGATCATTATGAGAATCCAAGCTTGACTCATTTTACGAATAAACTTTGGTTATAAAGAAAATGATGGAAAGAAAAGCTTTTCTTGCAAATCCAAAGCATTAATATCATGTATCCCAAAGAGGAGAACATGATTATAGTGCCCATAACAAAAAAATGGAGATTATTACAAGTATCCAAGTTTGTCTCACTTCGTGGGTGAACTTTAGCTATGAGGAAAATGGTGGAGAGAAAAGCTTTTCTTGCAAATCCAAAGCATCAATATCATGTATCCCAAGAAGGAGAATATGATTATAGTGCTCATAAACAAAATGAATGGAGATAATTATGATTATCCAAGCTTGTCTCATTTCACGGATGAATATTAACTATAAGGAAAATGATGGAAAGAAAAGCTTGTCTTGCAAATCCAAGCATCAATATCCTATATCCCAATGTGAAGAACATGATTGTAGTGCCCAATTACAAATAGAATAGAGATTATTATGAGAATCCAAGTTTGGCTCATTTAACCAATCAACTTTGATTATAAGGAAAATGGTGGAAATAAAGCTTTTCTTGTAAATCCAAAGCATCAATATCGTGTGTCCCAATGAGGAGAACATGGTTGTAGTGCTTAAAACAAGAAGAATGGAGATTATTAGGAGTATTCAAGTTTGTCTTATTTCACAGATGAACATTAATTATAAGGAAAATAGGGGAAAGAAAAGTTTTTCTTTTAAATCCAAAGCATTAATATCATTTACCCAATGCGAAGAACATGACTGTAGTGCCCAATTACAAAAAAAATGAAGATTATTTTAAGATTCCAAGTTTGGCTCATTTCATGAATGAATTTTGATTTTGAGGAAAAATGTGGAAAGAACACTTTTCTTGCAAATTCAAAGCATCAATATCATGTATCCCAATTAGGAGAACATGATTGTAGTGCTCATAGCAAAATCAATGGAGATTATTACAAGCATCCAAATTTGTCTCATTTCATGGATGAACATTACTTATAAGGAAAATGATGGAATGAAAAGCTTTTCTTGCAAATCCAAAGCGTCAATATGATATATCCTATGTGGAGAACATGATTGTAGTGCCCATTTACTAAAAAAAATAGAGATTATTATGAGAATCCATGTTTGACTCATTTCACTAATAAACTTTAATTATAAGGAAAATGGTGGAAAGAAAAGCCTTTCTTGCAATTCCAAAGAATCAATATCGTGTATCCTAATAAGGAGAACATGATTGTAGTACCCTTAACAAAAAGAATGGAGATTGTTACAAGTATCCAAGTTTGTCTCATTTCACAGATGAACTTTGATTATAAGGAAAATGGTGGAATCAAAAGCTTTTCCTGCAAATCTAAAGCATGAATATCGTATGTCCCAAGAAGGAGAATATGGTTATAGTGCTCATAACAAAAAGAATGGAGATTATTTCGAGTATCCATGTTTTTCTCATTTCAAGGAAGAACATTAATTATAAGGTAAATGGTGGAATGTAAAGTTTTTCTTTCAAATCTGAAGCATCAATATCATTCATCCCAATGCGGAGAACATGATTGTAGTGCCCCATTACAAAAAGAATGGAGATTATTTTGAGAATCCGAGCTTGACCCATTTCATGAATGCACATTGGTTATAAGGAAAATGGTGGAAAGGAATGCTTTTCTTGCAAATCCAAAGCATCAATATCACGTATCCTAATGAGGAGAACATGATTATAGTGCCCATAACAAAAAGAATGGAGATTATTACAAGCACCCAAGTTTGTCTCACTTCATGGATAAACTTTGGTTATAAGGAAAATGGTGGAAAGAAAAGCTTTTATTGCAAATGCAAAGCATAAATATCATGTGTCCCAATATGGAGAACATGGTTGTAGTGCCTAATTACAAAAGGAATGGAGATTATTATGACAATCCAAGCTTGACTCATTTCATGAATGAATTTTGGTTATAAGGAAAATGGTGGAAAAAAAAGCTTTTCCTGCAAATCTAAAGCATCAATATCGTGTATCCCAATGAGTAGAATGTGATTGCAATGCCTATAACAGAAAGAACGGAGATTATTGCAAGTATCCAAGTCCATCTTATTTCATAGATAAACTTTGATTATAAGGAAATGGTGGAAAGAAGAGCTTTTTTTGCAAATCCAAAGCATTAATATTGTGTATCCTAATGGGGAAAACATGATTGTAAGGCCCATAACAAAAAGAGTAGAGATTATTTCACGAATGAACTTTGATTAAACAGAAAATGGTGAAAAGAAAAGCTTTTCTTACAAATCAAAAGCATTAATATCATGTCTCCCAAGGTGGAAAACATGATTATAGTGCCCAATTACGAAAAGAATGGGGATTATTATGGGAATCCAAGCTTGACTTATTTCACAAATAAACTTTGGTTATAAGGAAAATGGTGAAAAGAAAAGTTTTCCTTGCAAGTTTGAAGCATCCATATCATTTATCCTAATATGGAGAACATGACTGTAGTGCCCAATTACAAAAAAAATGGAGATTATTAGAAGAATCCAAGCTTGATTCATTTCAAGAATGAACTTTGGTTATAATGAAAATGGTGGAAAGAAAAGCTTTTCTTACAAATCCAAAGCATCAATATCATGTTTCCCAATGAGGCGAACATGATTATAGTGCCCATAACAAAAAGAATGGAGATTATTATAGGTATCCAAGTTTGTCTCATTTCATGGATGAACTTTGGTGATAAGGAAAAATAGTGGTAGGAAAAGCTTTTCTTGCAAATATAAAGCATCAATATCATGCATTCCAATGTGTAGAACATGATTGTAGTGCCTAATTACGACAATAATGGAGATTATTATGAGAATGCAAGCTTGACTCATTTCACGAATGAAACTTTGGTTATAAGGAAAATGGGGGAAAGAAAAGCTTTTCTTGCAAATCCAAAGCATCAATATCATGTATCCTAATAAGGAGAACGTGATTGTAGTGCCCATAACAAAAAGAATGGAGATTATTATAAGTATGCAAGTTTGTCTCATTTTATGGATGAACTTTGATTAAAAGGAAAATGGTTTTTGTTTCAAATCCAAAGCTTCAGTATCATTTATCCCAATGACGAGAAGTTTGACTAATTTCACGAATGACCTTTGATTATAAGGAAAATTGTGTAAATAAAAGTTTGTCTTGCAAATCTAAAGCGTCAATATTGCATACGCCAATAAGGAGAACATGATTTTAGTGCTCACAACAAAATGAGTAGAGATAATTACGAGTATCCAAGTTTGTCTCATTTCATGGATAAACATTAATTAAGGAAAAATGATGGAAAGAAAATCTTTTCTTGCAAATCCAAATCCTAAGGTGGAAAATGTGATTGTAGGGCCTAATTGCAAAAAGAATGGAGATTATTATGAGAATCCAAGCTACACTCATTTGATAAATGAACTCTAGTTATAAGGAAAATAGTGGAAATAAAAGCTTTTCTTGCAAATCCAAAGCATCAATATTATGTGTCCTAATGAGGAGAGCATATGTAGTGCTCTTAACAAAAGGAATGGAGATTATTACAAGAATCTATGTTTATCTCATTTCATGGATGAACATTAATTATAAGGAAGATGGTGGAAAGAAAAGTTTTTTCTTTCAAATCCAAAGCACCAATATCGTTTATCACAATGTGGAGAATATGATTGGGGTGCCCAATTACACAAAAAATTGGAGACAATTGTGAGAATCCAAGCTTGACTCATTTCATCAATGAACTTCGATTATAAGAAAAATCGTGGAAAGAAAAGCCTTTCTTGGAAATCCGATGCATCAATATTGTGTATCCCAATGAGGATAACATGATTGTAGTGCTCATAACAAAACGAAGGTAGATTATTACGAGTATCCAAGTTTGTCTCTCTTCACGAATGAACATTAATTCTAAAGAAAATGCTGGAATGAAAAGCTTTTCTTGCAAATCCAAAGCATTGATATCATGTATCCCAATAAGGAGAACATGATTGTAGTGCCTATAACAAAAAGAATAGGGATTATTACAAGTATCCAAGTTTGTCTCATTTCATGGTTGAACTTTGATAATAAGAGAAATGGTGGAAAGAAAAGCTTTTCTTGCAAATCCAAAGCATTAATATCGTGTGTTCCAATGAGGAGAACATGGTTCTAGTGCCCACAATGAAAAGAATGGAGATTATTACAAGTATTAAAGTTTGCATCGTTTCATGGATGAACTTTGATTTTAAGGAAAAAGGCGGAAGGAAATGTTTTTCTTCCAAATCCAAATCCAAAGCATCAATATCATCTATCCTAATGTGAAGAACATGATTGTAGTGCCCATAAAAAAATACACGTTATTGCCAGTATCCAAGTTTATCTCATTTCACTGATAAACTTTCATTATAAAGAAAATGGTGGAAAGAAAAGCTTTTCTTGCAAATCCAAAGCATTAATATCATGCATCCTAATGTGGAGAACATGATTGTAGTGCCCATAACAAAAGGAATGGAGATTATTATGAGTATCCAAGTTTGCCTTATTTCACAAATGAAATTTAATTACAAGGGAAATGGTTGAAAAAAAAGTTTTTTTCTTTTTTTGCAAATCCAAACATCAATATCATTTATCCCAATGTGGAGAACATGATTGTAGTGCCTAATAACAAAATGAATGGGGATTATTATGAAAATCCAAGCTTGACTCATTTCGCGAATAAACCTTGGTTATAAGGAAAATTGTCAAAAGAAAAGCTTTTCTTGCAAATCCAAAGCGTCAATATCATGTATCCCAATGAGGAGAACATGATTGTAGTGCCCATAACAGAAAAAATGGAGATTATTACAAGTATCTAAGTTTTCTCATTTCACGAATGAACTTTGGTTATAAGGAAAATTATGGAAAGAAAAGCTTTTCTTGCAAATCCAAAGCCTCAATATCGTGTATCCCAATGCAGAGAACATGATTGAAGTGCCCACAATAAAAAGAATAGAGATTGTTATAGGTGTACAAATATATCTTATTTCATGGATGTACTTTGATTACAAGGAAAGTGGTGGGAGGAAAAGCTTTTCTTGCGAATCCAAAACATCAATATCGTGTATCCCAATAAGGAGAACATGATTGTAGCACTCATAAACAAAGTGAACGGAGATTATTACGAGTATCCAAGTTTGTCGCATTTCATATATGAACATTAATTATAAGGAAAATGATGGAAAGAAAAGCTTTTCTTGCAGATCCAAAGCATCAATATAATGTATCCCAAAGTGGAGAACATGATTGTAGTGCCAATAATAAATAGAATGAAGTTTACTACGAGTATCCAAGATTCTCTTATTTCATAGATAAACTTTGATTATTTGGAAAATGTTGGAAGGAAAAGCTTTTCTTGCAAATCCAAAGAGTCAATATCGTATGTCCCAATGAGGAGAACTTGACTATAGTGCTCATAATAGAAAAAATGGAGATTATTACGAGTATCCAAGTTTTTCTCATTTCATGGAAGAACCTTAATTATAAGGAAAATGGTGGAAAGAAATTCTTTTCTTGCAAATCCAAAGCATCAATATCATGTATCCCAATGCGGAGAACATGATTGTAGTGGCCACAACAAAAGAATGGAGATTATTACAAGTATACAAGTTTATCTAATTTCACAGATGAGCTTTGATTACAAGGAAAATGGTGGAAGGAAAAGCTTTTCTTGCAAATCCAAAGCATCAATATCGTGTATCCTAATAAGGAGAACATGATTGTAGCACTTATAAACAAAATGAATGGAGATTATTACAAGTATCGAAGTTTATCTCATTTCATGGATGAACGTTAATTATAAGGAAAATGATGGAAAGAAAAGCTTTTCCTACAAATCCAAGCATTAATATCATGTATCTCAATGTGGAGAATATGATTGTAGTGCCCAATTGCAAAAAGAATAGAGATTATTATGAGAATCCAAGTTTGACTCATTTCACGAATAAACTTTGGTTATAAGGAAAATGGTGAAAGAAAAGCTTTTCCAACAAATCCAAAGCATCAATATCATTTGTCCTAATGAGCAGAGCATGATTGTAGTGCTCGTAACAAAAAGAATGGATGTTATTGTGAGTATCCAAGTTTGTCTTATTTCACGGATGAACATTAATTATAAGAAAAATGGTAGAAAAAAATTTTATTTCAAATCTAAAGCATCAATATCATTTATCCTAATGTGGAAAACATGATTGTAGTGCCCAATTACAAAAAAAGTGGAGATGATTGTGAGAATCCAAGCTTGACTCATTTCATGAATGAAGTATAATGATAAGGAAAATCATGGAAAAAAAAAGCTTTTCTTGCACATCCAAAGCATCAATATCGTGTATTCCAATGAGGAGAACATGATTGTAGTGCTCATAACAAAAAGAATGGAGATGATTATGAGTATCAAAGTTTGTCTCATTTCACGGATGAATATTAATTATAAAGAAAATGGTGGAAAGAAAAGTTTTTCTTTCAAATCCAAAGCATCAATATCATTCATCCAAATGTGGAGAACATGATTGTAGTGCCAATTACAAAAAGAATGGACATTATGACAAGTATCTAAGTTTGTCTCATTTCACGAATGAACTTTGATTATAAGAAAATGGTGGAAAGAAAAGTTTTTCTTGTAAATCCAAAGGATTAATATCGTGTATTGCAATGAGGAGAACATGATTGTAGCACCCGTAACATAAAGATTGGAGTTCATTTTGAGTACCAAAGTTTGTCTTATTCCATAACCAAACATTAATTACAAGGAAAATGATAGAAAGAAAAGCTTTTCTTATAAATCCAAAGCATCAATATCATGTAACCAAAAGTGGAAAACATGATTGTAGTGCCAATAACAAAAAGAATGGAGTTTATTATGAGCATGCAAGTTTCTCTTATTTTACGGATGAACTTTAATTATTTGGAAAATGGTGGACGGAAAAGCTTTTCCTGCAAATCCAAAGAATCAATATCGGTGTCCCAATAAAGAGAACATGATTATAGTGTTCATAAAAAAAATGGAGATATTATGAGCATCCAAGTTTTTCTTATTTCATGGAAGAACATTAATTATAAGAAAAATAATGGAAAGAAAAGCTTTTCTTGCAAATCCAAAGCATCAATATCATGTATCATAATACGGAGAACATGATTGTAGAGCCCATAACAAAAAGAATAGAGGTATCCAAGTATACCTCATTTCACGGATGAACTTTGGTTGTAAGGAAAATGGTGGAAAGAAAAGCTTTTCTTGCAAATCCGAAGCATCAATATCATGTGTCCCAATAAGGAGAATATGATTATAGTGCCTATAACAAAAAGAGTAGAGATTATTACAAGTATTCAAGTTTGTCTTATTTCACAGATGAACTTTGGTTATAAGAAAATTGGTGGAAGGAAAACCTTTTCTTGCAAATCGAAAGTGTCAATATCGTGTATCCCGATGAGGAGAACACAATTGTAGTGCTTATAAACAAAATGAATGGAGATTATTACGAGTAGCCAAGTTTGTCTTATTTCACGAATGAACATTAATTATAAGAAAATGATGGAAAGAGAAGCTTTTCTTGCAAATTGAAGCATCAATATCATGTATCCCAATGTGGAGAACATGATTGTAGTGCCCAATTATGAAAAGAATGGAGATTATTATAAGAATCCAAGCTTGACTCCTTTCACGAATGAACTTTGGTTATAAGGAAAATGGTGAAAGAAAAGCTTTTTCAACAAATCCAAATCATCAATATTGTGTGTTCTAATGAGGAGAGCATGATTGTAGTGCTCATAACAAAAGTAATGGATATTATTGTGAGTATCCAAGTTTATCTCATTTCATAGATGAACATTAATTATAAGGAAAATGGTGGAAAGAAAAGGCTTTCTTTCATATCCAAAGCATCAATATCATCTATCCCAACGTGGAGAACATGATTGTAGTGCCTAATTACAAAGAAAATGGAGATGACTGTGAGAATCCAAGCTTGACTCATTTCATGCATGAACTTTAATGATAAGGAAAATCATGGAAAGAAAACTTTTTCTTGCAAATCCAAAGCATCAATATCGTGTATCCCAATAAGGAGAACATGATTGTAGTGCTTATAAGAAAAAGAATGGAGATGTTTATGAGTATCCAACTTTTTCTCATTTCGGGGATGAATATTAATTATACAAAAAATGGTGGAACTAAAAGTTTTTCTTTCAAATCTGAAGTATTAATATCATTCGTCCAAATGTGGAGAACATGATTGTAGTGCCCAATTACAAAAAGAATGGAGATTATGACAAGTTTCCAAATTTATTTCATTTCATGGATAAACTTTGACTATAAAGAAAATAGCAAAAAAAAAAGCTTTTCTTGCAAATTCAAAGCATCAATATCTTGTATCTCAATGCGGAGAATGTGATTGTAGTGCCCAATTACAAAAGGCATGGAGATTATTATGAGAATCCAAGCTTGACTCATTTCATGAATGAACATTGGTTATACAGAAAATGGTGGAAAAAAAGCTTTTCTTACAAATCCAAAGCATCAATATCGTGTATCCTAATGAGTAGAAGATGGTTGTAGTGGCCATAACAAAAAGAAAAGAGATTATTACAGGTATCCAAGTTTGTCTCATTTCATGGATGAACTTTGATTATAAGGAAAACGGTGGAAAGAAGAGTTTCCCTTTCAAATCCAAAGCATTAATATCATGTGTCATAGTGAGGAGAACATGATTTAGTGCCCATAACCAAATGATTGGAGATTATTACAGGTATCCTTATTTTTCTCATTTTCATGGTTGAACTTTGATTATAAGGAAAATGGTGGAAAGAAAAGCTTTTTTAGCAAATCTAAAGCATCAATATTGTGTGTCCCAATGAGGAGAACATGACTGTAGTGGTCATAACAAAATGATTAGAGATTATTACGAGTATCAAAGTTTATATCATTTCATGGATGAACTTTAATTATAAGGAAAATGGTGAAAATAAATGTTTTTCTTACAAATCAAAAGCATCAATATTGTTCATCTCAATACGGAGAACATGATTGTAGTGCTCATAACAAAAAGAATGGAAATTATTATAGTGTCTAGGTTTTTCTCATTTCATGGAAGAAAAATAATTATAAGGAAAATGGTTGAATGAAAAGCTTTTCTTTCAAATCTGAAACATCAATATCAATTATCCCAAAACAAAGAATAAGATTGTAGTGCCTATAACAAAAAGAGGGGAGATTATTACAAGTATCCATGTTTATCTCATTTCACGGATGAACTTTGATTGCAAGGAAAATAGTGAAAGGAAAAGCTTTTCTTGCAAATCTAGAGCATCAACATTGTGTATCCCAATGAGGAGAACATGATTATTGTGCTCATAATAAAAAGAATAAAGATTATTATGAGTATCCAAATTTGTCATATTTCATGGTTGAATATTACTTATAAGGAAAACGTTAGAAAGAAAAGTTTTTCTTGCAAATCCAAACATCAATATCGTTTATCCGCATGTGAAAAACATGATTATTGTGCCCAATTACCAAAAATGGAGGTTATTATGGAAATCCAAGATTGACTTATTTTATGAATGAACTTTGATTATAAGGAAAATGGTGGAAAGAAAAGCTTTTCTCACAAATCCAAAGCATCAATATCATATATCCCAATAAGGAGAACATGATTGTAGCGCCCATAACAAAAAGAATGGAGATTATTACAAGTATCAATATTTGTATCATTTCATGGGTGAACTTTGATTATAAGGAAAATGGTGGAAAGAAATGTTTTTCCTTCAAATCGAAAGCATCGATATCATGTATCCTAATGTAGAGAACATGGTTGTAGCACCAATAACAAAAAGAATAGAGATTATTATAAGTATCTAAGTTTGTCTCATTTCACGGATGAACATTGATTATAGGGAAAATGGTGGAAAGAAAAGCTTTTCCTGCAAACCAAAGCATCAATATCATGTATCCCAACGAGGAGAACATGATTGTAGTGCCTATAACAAAACGAATAGAGATTATTATGAGTATCCAAGTTTGTCTTATTTCATGGATGAACATTACTTATAAGGATAATGGTGGAAAGAAAAGTTTTTCTTGCAAATCCAAACACCAATATTGTTTATCCCAATATGGAAAACATGATTGTCATGCCTAATTACCAAAAGAATGAAGGTTATAATGAGAATCCAAGTTTGACTTATTTCACCAACAAACTTTGAATATAAGGAAAATGGTGGCAAGAAAACTTTTCTTACAAATCCAAAGCATCAATATCGTGTATCCCAATGAGGAGAACATGATTGTAGTGCCTATAACAAAACAAATGGAGACTATTATGAGTATCAAGGTTTGTCATATTTCACAGATGAACTTTTATTATAAGAAAATTGATGGAAAAAAAAGCTTTTCTGGCAAACCAAAGCATCAATATTGTGTATCCCAATAAGGAGAAAATGATTGTAGTGCCCATAAAAGAATAGTAGAGATTATAACAAGTATCCAAGTTTGTCTCATTTCATGGATGAACTTTGATTATAAGGAAAATGATGGATAGAAAAGCTTTTCTTGCAAATCCAAAGCAACAATATCGTTTGTTAATGAAGAGAACATGATTGTAGTACCTATAACAAAAAAAATAGTGATTATTACAAGTATCCAGCTTTGTGTCATTTTGCGAATGAACTTTGAATATAGGGAAAATGTTAGAAAGAAAAGTTTTTCTTGTAAATCCTCAAAGCATCAATATCGTGTGTCCCTAAGAGGAGAACATGATTGTGGTGCTCATAATGAAAAGAATAGAGATTATTATGAGAATCCAAGTTTAACTCATTTCATAGATAAACTTTGAATACAAGGAAATTGGCAGAAAGAAACATTTTTCTTCCAAATCCAAAGCATCAATATCATGTATTCCAATGTGTAGAACAAGATTGCAGTGCCAATAATAAAAAGAATTGAGATTATTGTGGGTATCCAAGTTTGTCATATTTCATGAATGAACTTTGATTATAATGAAAATGGTGGAAAGAAGAGCTTTTCTTGCAAATCTAAAGCATCAGTATCATGTATTCCAATGAGGAGAACATGATTGTAGTGCTCATAACAAAATGAATGGAGATTATTACGTGTATCCATGTTTGTCTCATTTCAAGGATAAACATTAATTATATGTAAAATGGTGGAAAAAAATGCTTTTCTTTCAATTTCAAAGCATTGATATCATTTATCCTAACGAGGAGAACAAGATTGTTGTGCCCAATTACAAATAAAATGGAGATTATTATGAGAATCCAAGTTTGACTCATTTCACCAATGAACTTTGACTATAGGAAAATGGCAGAAAGAAAAGCCTTTCTTGCAAATCCAAAGCATTACTTTCGTGTGTTCCAACAAGGAGAAAATGATTGTGGTGCTCATAATGAAAAGAGTGGAGATTATTATGAGTATCCAAGTTTGTCTCATTTCACAGATGACTATTAGTTATAAGGAAAATGGTGGAAAGAAAAGCTTTTCTTGCAAATCCAAAGCATCACTATCATGTATCCCAATGAGGAGAACATGATTATTGTGCTCATAATAAAAAGAATAGAGATTATTATGAGTATCCAAGTTCGTTTTATTTCATGGATGAACATTATTTATAAGGAAAATGGTGCAAAGAAAAGTTTTTCTTGCAAATCCAAACATCAATATCATTTATCCCAATGTGGAAAACATGATTGTCATGCCCAATTACCAAAATAAATGGAGATTATTATGGGAATCCAAGATTGACTCATTTCATAAATAAACTTTAATTATAAGGAAAATCATCGAAAGAAAAGCTTTTGTTGCAAATCCAAAGCATTAATATTGTGCATCCCAATAAGGAAAACATTATTGTAGTTCCCATAACAAAAAGAATGGAGATTATTACAAGTATCAAAGTTTGTATCATTTCATGGAAGAACTTTCATTATATGGAAAATGGTGAAAAAATGTTTTTCTTCCAAATCAAAAGCATCAATATCATTTATCCCCATGTAGAGAACATGGTTGTAACACCAATAACAAAAAGAATAGAGGTTATTATGAGCATCCATGTTTGTCTCATTTCAAGGATGAACATTGATTATAAGGAAAATGCTAGAAAGAAATGTTTTTCTTCCAAATCCAAAGCATCAATATCATGTATCCCAATGTGGAGAACATGATTGTAGTGCCAATAACAAAAAGAATGGAGATTATTATGAGTATCCAACTTTGTCTCATTTCAAGGATGAACATTAATTATAAGGAAAATAGTGAACAGAAGAACTTTTCCTGCAAACCCAAAGCATCAATATCATTTATACCAATGTGGAGAACATGATTGTAGTGCCCAATTACAAAAAAGCATGGAGATTATAATGAGAATCCAAGTTTGACTCATTTCACCAATGAACTTTGATTACAAGGAAAATGGTGGAAAGAAAAGTTTTTCTTGCAAATCCAAACTATCAATACCATGTATCCCAACAAGGAGAACATGATTGCAATGTCAATAAAAAAAAGAATAGAGATTATTATGAGTATCCATGTTTGTCTCATTTCACGAATAAACATTAATTACAAGGAAAATGGTGGAAAGAAAGGCTTTTCTTTCAAATCCAAAGCATCAATATTGTGTGTCCTAATAAGGAGAACATGATCGAGTTCTCATAACAAAAAGAATGGAGATTATTATAAGTATCCAAGTTTGTCTTATTTCACGTGTGAACAATAATTATAAGGAAAATGGTGGAAAGAAAAGTTTTTCTTGCAAATCTAAACATCAATATCATTTATCCCAAAGTTGAGAACGTGGTTGTAGTGCCTAATTTCAAAAATATTGGAGATTATTATGAGAATCCAAGTTTGACTCATTTCACGAATGAACTTTGATTATAAGAAAAATCGTGAAAAGAAAAGCTTTTCTTGCAAATCCAAAGCATCAATAGCTCGCATCCCGATGAGAAAAATGTGATTGTAGTTCAATAACAAAAAGAATGGAGATTATTACAAGTATCAAATTTGTCTCATTTCACGGATAAATAATAAGTACAAGGAAAATGGTGGAAATAAAAGCTTTTCTTGCAAATCCAAAGTATCAATACCATGTATCCCAATAAGGAGAACATGATTGCAGTGTCAATAAAAAAAAAGAATAGAGATTATTATGAGCATCCATGTTTGTCTTATTTCATAGATAAACATTAATTACAAGGAAACCGGTGGAAAGAAAGGCTTTTCTTTCAAATCCAAAGCATCAATATTATGTTTCCCAATAAGGAGAACATGATCGAGTTCTCATAACAAAAAGAATGCTAATTATTATGAGTATCCAAGTTTGTCTCATTTCACGTATGAACAACAATTATAAGGAAAATTGTGGAAAGAAAAGTTTTTCTTGCAAATCTAAACATTAATATTATTTACCCCAAAGTTGAGAACGTGGTTGTAGTGCTCAATTTCAAAAAGATTGGGGATTATTGTGAGAATTCAAGTTTGACTCATTTCACAAATGAACATTGATTATAAGAAAAATCGTGGAAAGAAAAGCTTTTCTTACAAATCCAAAGCATCAATAGCACGCATCCCGATGAGAAAAATGTGATTGTTGTGTCATTAACAAAAAGAATGGAGATTATTACAACTATCCAAGTTTATCTCATTTCACAAATAAACAATAATTACTAGGAAAATGGTAGAAAGAAAAGTTTTTCGTTCATATTCAAAGCATTAATATTGTGTGTCCCAATATGGAGAACATGATTGCAGTGCCCATAACAAAAAGAATGGAGATTATTATGAGTATCTAAGTTTGTGTTATTTCATGGATGAACATTAATTATAAGGAAAATGGTGGAAAGAAAAGTTTTTCATGAAAATCAAAACATTAATATCGTGTGTTCCAATGAGGAGAACATGATTGTGGTGCCCATAACAAAAAGAATGGAGGTTATTACAAGTATCCAAGTTTTTTTCATTTTACGGATGAACTTTAGTTATAAGGAAAATAGAGGAAAGAAGAGCTTTTCTTGAAAATCCAAAGCATCAATATCGTGTATTCTAATAAGGAGAACATGATTGTAGTGCTCATAACAAAATGAATGGAGATTATTCCAAGTATCCAATGTTGTCTCATTTAATGGATGAACATTAATTATAAGGAAGATGGTGGAAAGAAAAGTTTTTCTTGCAAATCGAAAGCATCAATGTCGTTTATCCCAATGTGGAGAACTTGATTGTAGTGCCCAATTACAAAAAAGAATGGAGATTATCATGAGAATCTAGGTTGGACTCATTTCACGAATGAACTTTGATTATAAGGAAAATGGTGGAAGGAAAAGCTTTTCTTGCAAATCAAATGCATCAATATCCTGTATCCCAAAGAGAAAAACATGATCATAGTGCTCATATCAAAATGAATGGAGATTATTACGAGTATCTAGGTTTGTCTTGTTTCACAGATGAACATTAATTATATAGAAAATGATGGAAAGAAAAGCTTTCCTTGAATTTCAAAGCATCAGTATCATTTATCCTAACATGGAGAACAAGATTGTAGTGCCCAATTACAAATAGAATAGAGATTATTATGAGAATCTAAGTTTGACTCATTTCACCAATGAACTTTGATTATAAGGAAACTGGTGGAAAGAAAAGCTTTTCTTACAAATCCAAAGCATCAATATCATGGGTCCCAATAAGGAAAAAATGATTGTGGTACACATAATAAAAAGAATGGAGACTATTACGAGTATCCAAGTTTATCTTATTTCATGATGAACATTAATTATAAGGAAAATGGTGGAAAGAAAAGCTTTTCTTGGAAATCCAAAGCACCAATCTCGTGTATCCCAATGCAGAGAACATGATTGTAGTGCTTATAACAAAAAGAATGGAGATTATTACGAGTATCCAAGTTTGTCTCATTTCACAGATGAACATTAATTATAAGGAAAATGGTGGGAAGAAAAGTTTTTCTTGCAAATCCAAACATTAATATCATGTGTCTCAATGAGGAGAACATGATTGTGGTGCCCATAACCAAAACAATGGAGATTATTACAAGTATCAAAGTTTGTCTCATTTCACAAATAAACTTTGATTATAGGAAAATTGGTGGAAAAAAAAGCTTTTCTTTCAAATCTAAAGCATCAATATCGTGTGTCCCAAAGAGCAGAACATGATTATAGTGCTCATAATAAAAAGGATGAAGATTATTACGAGTATGCAAGTTTGTCTCATTTCACAAATGAACATTAATTATAAGGAAAATGGTGGAAAGAAAAGTTTTCATTCAAATCCAAAGCATCAATATTGTTTCTTCCAATATGAAGAACGAGATTGTAGCACTAAATTACAAAAAGAATGGATATTATTGTGAGAATGCAAGTTTGACTCATTTCATAGATGAACTTTGATTACATAAAAAATGGTGGAAAGAAATGTTTTTCTTCCAAATCCAAAGCATCAGTATCATTTATCCCAATGTAGAGAACATGATTGTAGTGCCAATAAGAAAAAGAATAAAGATTATTGCGAGTATCCAAGTTTGTCACATTTCATGGATGAACTTTAATTATAATGAAAATGGTTGAAATAAGAGCTTTTCTTGCAAACCCAAAGCATCAATATCGTGTATTCCAATAAGGAGAACATGACTATAGTGCTCATAACAACATGAATCAAAATTATTATGAGTATCCAAGTTTGTATCATTTCGTAGATGAACATTAATTATAAGGAAAATGGTGGAAAAAAGTTTATCTTGCAAATCCAAACATCAATATTGTTTATCCCAATGTGGAAAACATGATTCTAGTGCCCAATTACAAAAAGAATGGAGATTATTACAAGTATACAAATTTGTATTATTTCACGGATGAATATTAATTATAAGGAAAATTGGTGGAAAGAAAAGCTTTTGTTTCAAATCCAAAGCATCAATATTGTGTGTCCTAAAGAGCAGAACATGATTATGGTGCTCATAATAAAAAGGATGGAGAGTATTACGAGCATGCAAGTTTGTCTCATTTCACATATGAACATTAATTATAAGGAAAATGGTGGAAAGAAAAGTTTTCATTCAAATTCAAAGCATCAATATTGTTTCCTCCAATAAGAAGAACATGATTGTAGCACTAAATTACAAAAAGAATGGATATTATTATGAGAATCCAAGTTTGACTCATTTCATAGATGAACTTTGCTTATAAGGAAAATGGTGGAAAGAAATGTTTTTCTTCCAAATCCAAAGCATCAATATCATGTATCCCAATATGGAGAACATGATTGCAGTGCCAATAAGAAAAAGAATAAAGATTATTGCGAGTATCCAAGTTTGTCATATTTCATGGATAAACTTTGATTATAATGAAAATGATGGAAATAGGAGCTTTTCTTGCAAACCCAAAGCATCAATATCGTGTATTCCAATATGGAGAACATGATTGTAGTGCTCATAACAACATGAATAGGGATTATTATGAGTATCCAAGTTTGTATCTTTTCATGGATGAACAATAATTATAAGGCAAATGGTGGAAAAAAAGTTTATCTTGCAAATCCAAACATCAATATTGTTTACCCCAATGTGGAAAACATGATTCTAGTGCCTAATTACCAAAAGAATGGAGATTATTACAATTATCTATGTTTTTCTTATTCCATGAATGAATATTAATTATAAGGAAAATTATGGAAAGAAAAGTTTTTCTTGCAAATCCAAAGTATCAATATCGTGTATCCCAATAAGGAGACCATGATTGTAGTGCCTATAGCAAAATGAATGCAGATTATTACAAATATCCAAGTTTGTCTCTTTTCACAGATAAACTTTGGTTATAAGGAAAATGATAGAGAGAAAAGCTTTCCTTATAAATCCAAAGCATCAATATCGTGTATCCCAATGAGGAGAACAAGATTGTGGTGCCCCTTACAAAAAGAATGGAGATTATTATAAGTATCCAAGTTTGTATCGTTTCACAGATGAACTTTCCTTATAAGGAAAATGGTGGAAATAAGAGTTTTCTTGCAAATCCAAAGCATGAATATCGTGTATCCTAATAAGGGGAACATGATTGCTGTGCCCATAGCAAAAAGAATGGAGATTATTACAAGCATCCAAGTTTGTCTCATTTCATGGATGAACTTTGATTATAGGGAAAATGGTAGAAAGAAAAGCTTTTCTTGCAATTCTAAAGCATCAATATCTTGTATCCTAATAAGGAGAACATGATTCTTATGCCCATAATAATTACAAGCATCCAGGTTTGCCTTATTTCATGGATGAACTTTGATTTTGAAGAAAATGGTTGATAGGAAAACGTCTCTTGCAAATCCAAAGCATCAATATCATATGTCCCGATGAGGAGAACATGATTGTAGTGCTCATAACCAACAGAATGGGATTATTACGAGTATCCAATTTTGTCTCATTTCATAGATGAACATTAATTGTAAAGAAAATGGTGGAAAGAAAAGCTTTTCTTGTAAATCCAAACATAAATATCATTTATCCCAATGTGGAAAATATAATTGTAGTGTCTAATTACCAAAAGAATGGATATTATTATGAGAATCCAAGTTTGACTCTTTTCACGAATGAACTTTGGTTATAAGGAAAATGATGGAGTGAAAAGCTTTTCTTGCAAATCTAAAGCATCAATATTTTGCATCCCAATAAGGAGAACACGATTTTAGTGCCCATAACAAAAAGAATGGAGATTATTACAGGTATCCAAGTTTGTATCATTTCATGGATGAACTTTGATTATAAGGAAAATGGTGGAAAAAAATGCTTTTCTTCCAAATCCAAAGGATCAATGTCATGTATCCAAATGTAGAGAACATGATTGTAGTGCCAATAACAAAAGAATGGATATTTTTACAAGCATCCAACTTTGTCTCATTTTATGGATGATCTTTGATTATAAGGAAAATGGTAGAAAGAAAAGTTTTTCTTGCAAATCTCAAGCATTAATATTGTGTGTCTAACTAAGGAGAACATGATTGTAGTGCTCATAACAAAAAGAATGGAGTTTTTTATGAGTATCCAAGTTTGTCTCATTTCATGGATAGACATTAATCATAAGGAAAATGATGAAAAGAAAAGTTTTTCTTACGAATCCAAAGCATCAATATCGTTTATCCCAATGTGGAGAACATGATTGTAGTGCCCAATTGCAAGAAGGAATAGAGATTATTATGAGAATCCAAGTTTGACTGATTTCATGAATGAACTTCGATTATAAGGAAAATGGTGGAAAGAAAAGCTTTTCTTGCAAATCCCAAGCATTAATATTGTGTGTCCTAATAAAGAGAATATGATTATAGTGCTCATAACAAAAAGAATGAAGATTATTATGAGTATCTAAGTTGGTCTCATTTCATGGACAAACATTAATTACAAGGAAAATGATGGAGAGAAAAGTTTCTCTTACAAGTCCAAAGCATCAATATTGTTTATACCAATGTGGGGAACATGATTGTAGTACCCAATTACAAGAAAGAATGGAGATTGTTACGAGTATCCAGGTCTATCTCATTTCACAAATGAACTTTAATTATAAGGAAAATGGTTGAAAGAAAAGTTTTTCTTGTATATCTAAAGCATCAATATCATTTATCCCAATGTGGAGAACATGATTATAGTGGCCAATTGCAAAAAGAATGGAGATTATTCTAAGAACCCAAGTTTAAATCATTTCATGAATGAACTTTGATTATAGGAAAAGGGGGGAAGGAAAAGCTTTTCTTTCAAATCTAAGGCATCAATATCATCTATCTCAATGAGGAAAACATGACCATAGCGCCCATAACCAAAAAAATAGAGATTATCATAAGTATCCAAGTTTGTCTCATTTCATGGATGAACTTTGGTTATAAGAAAAATGGTGGAAAGAAAAGCTTTTCTTGCAAATCAAGCATCAATATCCTATATCCCAATGTGGAGAACATGATTGTAGTGCCCAATTACAAATAGAATGGAGATTATTATGAGAATCCAAGTTTGACTCATTTAGCCAATCAACTTTGATTTTAAGGAAAATGGTGATAAGAAAGCTTTTCTTGTAAATCCAAAGCATCAATATCGTGTGTCCTAATGAAGAGAACATGGTTGTAGTGCTTATAACAAAAAGAATGGAGATTATTAGGAGTATTCAAGTTTGTCTCATTTCACAGATGAATATTAATTATAAGGAAAATGGTGGAAATAAAAGTTTTTCTTTCAAATCCAAAGCATGAATATCGTGCATCTCAATGTGGAGAACATGACTGTAGTGCCCAATTACAAAAAGGAACAGAGATTAATTTGAGAATCTAAGTTTGGCTCACTTCACTAATGAAGTTTGATCAAGCAAAAAATCATGGAAAGAAAACTTTTCTTGCATATCCAAAGCATCAATATCGTGTATCCTAGTAAGGAGAACATGATTGTAGTGCTTATAACAAAAATCAATGGAGATTATCACGAGCATCCAAATTTGTCTCATTTCACGGATGAACATTACTGATAAGGAAACTGATGGAATGAAAAGCTTTTCTTGCAGATCCAAAGCATTAATATCATGTATCCTAATATGGAGAAAATAATTGTAAGGCCTAATTACAAAATGAATGGAGATTATTATGAGAATCCATGCTTAACTCATTTCACTAATGAACTTTGATTATGAGGAAAATGGCAGAAAGAAAAGCCTTTCTTGCAAATCCAAAGCATCAATATCGTGTATCCCAATGAGGAGAACGTGATTGTAGTGCCCATAACAAAAAGAATAGAGATCATTACAAGTATCCAAGTTTGTCTCATTTCACATATAAACTTTGATTATAAGGAAAATGGTGGATTGAAAAGCTTTTCTTACAAATCCAAAGCATGAATATCGTATGTCTCAATAAGAAGAACATGATTGTGGTGCTCATAACAAAAAGAATGGAGATTATTATGAGTATCCAAGTTTTTCTCATTTCTAGGAAGAAGATTAATTATAAGGAAAATGGTGGAATGAAAAGTTTTTCTTTCAAATCTGAAGCATCAATATCATTCATCCCAATGCGAAGAACATGATTATAGTGCCCAATTACAAAGAGAATGGAGATTATTTTGAGAATCCCAGCTTGACTCATTTCATGAATCCACTTTGGTTATAAGGAAAATGGTTGAAATGAATGCTTTTCTTGCAAATCCAAAGCATTAATATTGTGTATCCCAATAAAGAGAACATGATCATAGTGCCCATAACAAAAAGAATGGAGATTATTACAAGTATCCAAGTTTATCTTATTTCATGGATGAAATTTGGTTATAAGGAAAATGGTGGAAAGAAAAGCTTTTAGTGCAAATCCAAAGCATAAAATCATGTGTCCCAATATGGAGAATATGATTATAGTGCCCAATTACAAAAGGAAAGGAGATTATTATGAGAATCCAAGCTTGACTCATTTCACGAATAAACTTTGGTCATAAGGAAAATGGTGGAAAGAAAACCTTTTCTTACAAATCCAAAGCATTAGTATTGTGTATCCCAATGAGGAGAACGTGATTGTAGCACCCATAACAAAAAGAATTGAGATTATTGCAAGTATGCAAGTTTGTCTCATTTCATTGATAAAATTTGATTATAAGGAAAATGGTGGAAAGAAGAGCTTTTCTTGCAAATCCAAAGTATTAATATCGTGTATCCCAATAAAGAAAACATGATTATAAGGCCCATAACAAAACGAAAAGCATTAATATCATGTCTCCCAATATGGAGAACATGATTGTAGTGCCCAATTACAAAAAAGATAGAAATTATTATGGGAATCCAAGCTTGACTCATTTCATGAATAA
The DNA here is from genome assembly GCA_038381775.1 of Adansonia rubrostipa. NCBI lineage: Eukaryota > Viridiplantae > Streptophyta > Magnoliopsida > Malvales > Malvaceae > Adansonia > Adansonia rubrostipa. The sequence goes on from JBBYHM010076398.1 coordinate 28,499, forward strand.
ACTTTTATTGTAAGGAGAATGGTGAAAGGAAAAGCTTTTCTTGCAAATCCAAAGCATCAATATCATTTATCCTAATGTGGATAACCTGATTGTAGTGCCTAAGTGCAAAATGAATAGAGATTATTATGAGAATCCAAGCTTAATTCATTTCAAGAATAAACTTTGGTTATAAGGAAAATGATGGAAAGAAAAGCTTTTCTTGCAAATCCAAAGCATCAATATCATATATCCCAGTAAGGGGACCATGATTATAGTGCCCATATTATTACAGGTATCCAAGTTTGTCTCATTTCATGGATGAACTTTGGTGATAAGGTAAATAGTGGTAAGAAAAGCTTTTCTTGCAAATCCAAAGCATCAATATCATGTATCCCAATGTGGAGAACATGATTATAGTGCCTAATTACGAAAAGAATGGAGATTATTATGAGAATGCAAGCTTGACTCATTTCACGAATAAACTTTGGTTATATGGAAAATAGAGGAAAGAAAAGCTTTTCTTGGAAATCCAAAGTATCAATATCATGTATCCCAATGAGGAGAACATGATTATAGTGCCCATAACAAAAAGAATGGAGATTATTACAAGTATCCAAGTTTGCCTTATTTCATGATGAACTTTGGTGATAAGGTAAATGGTAGTAAGAAAAGCTTTTCTTGCAAATCCAAACATCAATATTATTTATCCCAATGTAGAGAACGTGATTGTAGTGCCCAATTACAAAATGAACGGAGATTATTATAAGAATCCAAGCGATTCATTTCATGAACAAACTTTAATTATAAGGAAAATTGTGGAACGAAAAGCTTTTCTTGCAAATCCAAAGTGTCAATATCGTGTATCCCAATGAGAAGAATATGATTGTAGTGCTCATAACAAAATGAATGGAGATTATTATGAGTATCCAAGTTTGTCTCATTCCACGGATGAACATTAATTATAAGGAAAATGATGGAAAGAAAATCTTTTCTTGCAAATCCAAGGCATCGATATCATGTATCCTAATATGGAGAATGCGATTGTAGTGCCCAACTACAAAAAGAGTGGAGATTATTACGAGCATCCAAGTTTGTCTTATTTCACGAATCAAATCTAATTGTAAGGAAAATTGTTGTAGGAGAAGTTTTTTTTTTTTTTAAATCCAAACATCAATATCATTTATCCTAATGTGGAGAGCATGATTGTAGTGCTCTTAACAAAAGGAATGGATATTATTACGAGAATCCAAGTTTGTCTCATTTCACAGATGAACATTAATTATAACAAAGATGGTGGAAAGAAAAGTTTTTCTTTCAAATCCAAAGCATCAATATTGTTTATCCCAATATGGAGAACATGATTGTAGTGCCCAATTAAAAAAAATAGAGATAATTGTGAGAATCCAAGCTTGACTCATTTCATGAATGAACTTTGATTATAAGGAAAATCATGGAAAGAAAAGCTTTTCATGCAAATCCAGAGCATCAATATCGCGTATCCCAATGAGGAGAACGTGATTGTAGTGCTCATAACAAAATGAATGCAGATTATTACGAGCATCCAAATTTATCTCTTTTCACGAATGAACATTAATTATAAGGAAAATGCTAGAAAGAAAAGCTTTTCTTGCAAACCCAAAGTATCAATATCATGTATCCTAATTAGGAGAACATATTGTAGTGCCCATAACAAAAAGAGTGGGAATTATTACAAGTATCCAAGTTTGTCTCATTTTCTGGATGAACTTTGATTATAAGGGAAATGGTGGAAAGAAAAGCTTTTCTTGCAAATCCAAAGAATCAGTATCGTGCATCCCAATGAGGAGAACATGGTTGTAGTGCCCATAACAAAAAGAATATAGATTATTACAAGTATCCAAGTTTGCATCATTTCATGGATGAACTTTAATTATAAGGAAAATGGTGGAAAAAAAGTTTTTCTTCCAAATCCAAAGCATTAATATCTTCTATCCCAATGCGAAGAACATGATTGTAGTGCCCATAAAAAAAAAGAATGCAGTTTATTACCAGTATCCAAGTTTGTCTCGTTTCACTGATGAACTTTGATTATAAGGAAAATGGTGGAAAGAAAAGCTTTTGTTGCAAATCCAAAGCATTAATATCATGTATCATAATGTGGAGAACATTATTGTAGTGCCCATAACAAAAAGAATGGAAATTATTACAAGTATCCAAGTTTGTCTTGTTTCATGAATCAAATCTAATTATAAGGAAGATGGTTCAAAGAAAAGTTTTTTTTTTTTTTTTGCAAATCCAAACATCAATATCATTTATCCCAATGTGTAAAACATGATTATAGTGCCTAATTACAAAATGAATGGAGATTATTATGAGTATCCAAGCTTGACTTATTTCATGAATAAACTTTGGTTATAAGGAAAATTTGGGAAAGAAATGCTTTTCCTGCAAATCTAAAGCATCAATATCGTGTATCGCAATAAGGCGAACATGATTGTAGTGCCCATAACAAAAAGAATGGAGATTATTACAAGTATCTAAGTTTGTCTCATTTCACGAGTGAACTTTGGTTATAAGGAAAATGGTGGAAATAAAAGCTTTTCTTGCAAATCCAAAATCAATATCGTCTATCCCAATGTGGAAAACATGATGTAGTGCCCAATTACCAAAAAAATGGGGATTATATTGAGAATCCATGTTTAACTCATTTCTCAAATGAACTTTTCTTTTAAAGAAAATGGTGGAAAGAAAAGCTTGTCTTGCAAATCCAAAGCATCAATATCGTGTATCCCGATAAGAAGAACATGATTGTAGTGCCTATAACATAAGGATTGGAGTTTATTATGAGTATCAAAGTTTGTCTCATTACATATATGAACATTAATTACAGGGAAAATGGTGGGAAGAATAGCTTTTCTTACAAGTCCAAAGCATCAATATCATATATCCCAAAGTGGAGAACATGATTGTAGTGCCCAATTACAAAAAGAACGAAGATTATGACAAGTATCCAAGTTTTTCTTATTTCACAGATAAACTTTAATTATAAAAAAAGGTGGAAAGAAAAGCTTTTCTTGCAAATTCAAAGCATCAATATCGTGCATTACAATGAAGAGAACATGATTGTAGTGCCCGTAACATAAAGAGAGTATATTATGAGTATCAAAGTTTATCTCATTTCACGGACGAACATTAAGTACAAGGAAAATGGTGGAAAGAAAAGCTTTTCTTACAAATCATCAATATCATGTATCTAAAAGTGGAGAACATGATTGCAGTGCCAATAATAAAAAGAATGGAGTTTATTACGAGTATCTAAGTTTCTCTTATTTCATGGATGAACTTTGATTTTTTGAAAAATGGTGGAAGGAAAAGATTTTCTTGCAAACCCAAAGATTCAATATCGTGTGTCCCAATGAGGAGAACATGATTATAGTGCTCATTACAAAAAAAATGGAGATTATTACGAGTATCCAAGTTTTTCTCATTTCATGGAAGAACATCAATTATAAGGAAAATGGTGGAAAGAAAAGCTTTTCTTGCAAATCCAAAGCATCAATATCGTGTATCCCAACGTGGAGAACATGATTGTAGTGCCTATAACAAAAACAGTGGAGATTATTACAAGTATACAAGTTTATCTCATTTAATGGATGAACTTCGTTTACAAGGAATGTGGTGGAAGGAACAGCTTTTCTTGCAAACCCAAAGCATCAATATCATGTATCTCAATAGGGAGAACATGATTGTAGTGCTAATAAACAAAATGAATGGAGATTATTACGAGTATCTAAGTTTGTCTCATTTCATGGATGAACATAAATTATAAGGAAAATGATGGAAAGAAAAACTTTTCTTGCAAATCCAAGCATCAATATCACATATCCTAATATGGAGAACATGATTGTACTGCCCAAGTGCAAAAAGAATGGAGATTATGAGAATCCAAGCTTCTCTCATTTCACGGGTGAACTTTGGTTAGAAGGAAAATGGTGAAAGAATAGCTTTTCCAATAAATACAAAGCACCAATATCGTGTGTCCCAATGAGGAGAGCATGATTTTAGTGCTCATAATAAAAGGAATGGATATTATTGCGAGTATCCAAGTTTGTCTAATTTCACGGATGAATATTAATTATAAGGAAAATGGCAGAAAGAAAAGCTTTTCTTGCAAACCAAAGCATTAATATTGTGCATCCCAATGAGGAGAACATGATTGTAGTGCCCGTAACAAAAAGAATGGAGATTATTACGAGTATCCAATTTTTATCTTATTTCATGGATGAACATTACTTATAAGGACAATGGTGGAAAGAAACATTTTTCTTACAAATCCAAACACCAATATCGTTTATCCCAATGTGGAAAACATGATTGTCATGCCCAATTGCCAAAGGAATGGAGATTCTTATAGGAATCCAAGACTGACTGATTTCATGAATAAACTTTGATTATGAGGAAAATGGCAGAAAGAAAATATTTTCTTGTAAATCCAAAGCATCAATATCGTGTGTCCTAATGAGGAGAACATAATTGTACTGTCCATAACAAAAAGAATGGAAATTATTACAAGTATCCATGTTTGTACCGTTTCATGGATGATCTTTGATTATAAGGAAAATGGTGGAAAGAATTATTTTTCTTCCAAATCGAAAGCATCAATACCATGTATCCCAATGCAGAGAACATGATTGTAGTGCCCATAACAAAATGAATGGAGAATGTTATGAGTATCCAAGTTTGTCATATTTCACGGATGAACTTTTATTAGAAGGAAATTGGTGGAAAGAAAAGCTTTTCATGCAAACCAAAGCATCAATATCATGTATCCCAATGAGGAGAAAATGATTGTAGTGCCCATAAAAAAAAACAAAGGAGATTGTTACAAGTATCCAAGTTTGTCTCATTTCACGGATAAACTTTAATTATAAGGAAAATGGTGAAAAGAAAAGCTTTTCTTGGAAATCCAAAGCAACAATATCGTTTGTCCTAATGAGGAGAACATGATTGTAGTGTCGATAACAAAAAGAATAGAGATTATTACAAGTATCCAAGTTTGTTTTATTTCATGGATAAACTTTGATTATCAGGAAAATGGTAGAAAGAAAAGCTTTTCTTGAAAATTCAAAGCATCAATATCGTGTGTCCCAAAGAGGAGAACATGATTGTGATGCTTATAATAAAAGGAATAGAGATTATTATGACAATACAAGTTTACCTCATTTCATGGATGAACTTTGATTACAAGGAAATTGCAGAAAGAAATGTTTTTCTTCCAAATCCAAAGCATCAATATCATGTATCCTAATGTGCAAAACATGATTGTAGTGCCAATAATAAAAGGAATGAAGATTATTGTAGGTATCCAAGTTTGTCACATTTCATGAATGAAATTTGATTATAATGAAAATGGTGGAAAGAATGGCTTTTCTTGCAAATCCAAAGCACCAATATCGTGTACTCCAATGAGGAGAACATGATTGTAGTGCTGATAACAAAATGAACGGAGATTATTTCGAGTATCCAAATTTGTCTCATTTAACTGATGAACATTAATTTTAAGGAAAATGGTAGAAAGAAAAGTTTTTCTCGCAAATCCAAATCATCAATATTGTTTATCCCAATGTGGAGAATGTGATCGTAGTGCCCAATTACAAAGAAGAATAGAGATTATTATAAGAATAAGGTTTGACTTATTTCATGAATGAACTTTGATTATAAGGAAAATGGTTGAAAGAAAAGCTTTTCTTGCAAATCCAATGCATCAATATCATGTACCCTAATGAGGAGAACATGGTTATAGTGCTCATAACAAAATGAATGGCAATTGCTAGAAGTATCCAAGTTTGTCCCATTTCACGGATAAACATTAATTATATGTAAAATGAAGGAAAAAAGCTTTTCTTGCAATTTCAAAGCATCGATATCATTTATCCTAACGTGGAGAACAAGATTGTAGTGCCCAATTACAAATAGAATGGATGAACATTAATTATAAGGAAAATGGTGGAAAGTTAAACTTTTCTTGCAAACCCAAAGCATCAATATCATGCATCCCAATGAGGAGAACATGATTGTAGTGCTCATAACAAAATTAAGGGAGATTATTACGAGTATCAAAGTTTGTCTCATTTCAAAGATGAGCATTAATTATAAGGAAAATGCTGGAAAGAAAAGTTTTCCTTGGAAATCTAAAGCATCAATATCAGTTATCCCAATGTGAACATGATTGTAGTGCCCAATTACAAAAAAAGCATGGAGATTATATTGAAAATCTAAGTTTACTCATTTCACTAATGAACTTTGATTATAAGGAAAATGGTGGAAAGAAAAGCTTTTCTTACTAATCTAAAGCATCAACATCATTTATCCCAATAAGAAGAACATGATTGCAGTGTCAAAAACAAAAAGAATTGAGATTATTACGAATATTCATGTTTGTCCCATTTTACAAATGAACATTAATAACAAGGAAAACGGTGGAAAGAAAGGCTTTTCTTTCAAATCCAAAGCATTAATATTTTGTGTCCCAATAAGGAGGACATGATTGTAGTACTCATAACAAAAAGAATAAGGATTATTACGAGCATGCAAGTTTGTCTCATTTCATGCATTAACATTAATTATAAGGAAAATGGTGGAAAGAAAAGCTTTTCCTGCAAATCCAAACATCAATATCGTTTATCTCAATCCTGAGAACATGACTGTAGTGCCTAATTATGAAAAGAATAGAGATTATTATGAGAATCCAAGTTTGATTCATTTCATGAATTAGCTTTAATTATAAGGAAAATCATGGAAAGAAAATATTTTCCTGTATATCCAAAGCATCAGTATCGTGCATCCTGATGAGGAAAACGTGTTTGTACTTTAATAACAAAGAGAATGGAGATTATTACAAGTATCTAAGTTTGTCTTATTTCATGGATAAACAATAATTACAAGGAAAATGATAGAAAAAAAAGCTTTTCTTTCATATCCAAAGCATCAATAGTGTATGTCCCAATGAGGAGAACATGATTGTAATGCTCATAACAAAAAGAATAGACATTATTACGAGAATCAAAGTTTGTCTCATTTCACGGATGAATATTAATTATAAAGGAAATGGTGGGAAGAAAAGTTTTTCTTACAAATCCAAACATCAATATCATGTGTCCCAATAAGGAGATCATGATTATGGTGCCCATAACAAAAAGAACGGAGATTATTTCAAGTATCCAAGTTTGTCTCATTTTATGGATGAACTTTGATTATAAGAAATTTGGTGGAAAGTAAAGCTTTTCTTGCAAATCCAAAGGATCAGTATCGTGTGTCCCAAAGAGCAAAACATGATTGTAATGCTCATAATAAAAAGAATGGAGATTATTACGAGTATGCAAGTTTGTCTCATTTCACAGATGAACATTAATTATAAGGAAAATGGTGGAAAGAAAAATTTTCTTTCAAATGCAAAGCATCAATATCGTTTATTCCAATACGAAGAACGTGATTGTAGCACTCAATTACAAAAAGAATGGATATTATTGTGAGAATCCAAGTTTGACTCGTTTCATAGATGAACTTTGATTATAAGGAAAATGGTGGAAAAAAATGTTTTTTCTTTCAAATCCAAAGCATCAATATCATGTATCCTAATGTGGAGAACATGATTGTAGTGCCAGTAAGAAAAAGAATGGAGATTATTGTAAGTATCTATGTTTGTCACATTTCACGGATGAACTTTGATTATAATAAAAATGGTGGAAATAAGAGCTTTCCTTGCAAATCCAAAGCATCAATATCGTGTATTTCAATGAGGAGAACATGATTGTAGTGCTTGTAACAATATGAATGGAGATTACTACGAGTATCCGAGTTTGTATTATTTCACAGATAAAAAATAATTATAAGGAAAATGGTGGAAGGAAAAGTTTTTCTTGCAAATCCAAATGTCAATATTGTTCACCCTAATGTGGAAAACATGATTCTAGTGCCCAATTACCAAAAGAATAGAGATTATTACAAGCATCCAAGTTTGTCTCATTTCACGAATGAATATTAATTATATGGAAAATGGTGGAAAGAAAAGTTTTTCTTGCAAATCCAAAGCATCAATTTCGTGTATCCCAATGAGGAGACCATGATTGCAGTGCCCATAACAAAATGAATGCAAATTATTGCAAATATCCAAGTTCGTCTCATTTCATGGATGAACTTTGGTTATAAGGAAAATGATGGAGAGAAAAGCTTTTCTTGCAAATCCAAAGCATCAATATCGTGTATCCCAATGAAGAGAACATGATTGTAGTGTCCATTACAAAAAGAATGGAGATTATTATAAGTATCCAAGTTTGTATCATTTCATGGATGAACTTTCCTTATAAGGAAAATGGTGGAAAGAAAAGTTTCCTTGCGAATCCAAAGCATCAATATATGTATCCCAATGAGGGGAACATGATTGTTGTACCCATAACAAAAAGAATGGAGATTATTACAAGCATCCAAATTTGTCTCATTTCATGGATGAACTTTGTTTAAAAGGAAAATGGTGGAAAGAAAAGCTTTTCTTGCAATTTCAAAGCATAAATATCATGTATCCCAATGAGGAAACCATGATTCTTGTGCCCATAACAAAATGAATGGGGATTATTACAAGCATCCAAGTTTGTCTCATTTCACGGATGAACTTTGATTATGAGGAAAATGGTTGAAAGAATAGCTTCTTTTACAAATCCAAAGCATCAATATCATATGTCGCAATGAGGAGAATATGATTGTAGTGCTCATAACAAAAAGAGTAGAGATTATTACGAGTATCCAAGTTTGTCTCATTTTATAGATGAATATTACTTGTAAGGAAAATAGTGGAAAAAAAGCTTTTCTTGCAAATGCAAACATAAATATTTTTTATCCCAAAGTGGAAAACATAATTGTAGTGCCCAATTACCAAAAGAATGGAGATTATTATGAGAATCAAAGTTTGACTTATTCCACGAATAAACATTGATTATAAGGAAAATGGTGCAAATGAAAGCTTTTTTTTGTAAATCCAAAACACCAATATCGTGTATCCCAATGAGGAGAAAATGATTGTAGTGCCCATAACAAAAAGAATAGAGATTATTACAAGTATCCAAGTTTATCTCATTTCATGGATAAACTTTGGTGATAAGGAAAATGGTGGAATGAAAAGCTTTTCTTACAAATCCAAAGCATCAATATCGTGTATCCCAATATGGAGGACATGATTGTAGTACACAATTATGAAAAGAATAGAGATTATTATGTGAATCCAAGCTTGGCCTATTTCACGAATGAACTTTTGTTAAAAGGAAAATGGGAGAAAAAAAGCTTTTCTTGCAAATTCAAAGCATCAATATCATGTATCCCAACGAGTAGAACGTGATTGTAGCACCCATAACAAAAATAATGGAGATTATTTTAAGTATGCAAGTTTGTCTCATTTCAAGGATGAACTTTGATTAAAAGGAACATGGTTTTTGTTTCAAATCCAAAGCATCAATATCATTTATCCTACTATTGAAAAGATGATTCTAGCACCCAATTATAAAAAGAATGGCTGTAACGCCAATAACAAAAGGAATGGAGATTATTATAAATGTCCAAGTTTGTCTCATTTCACAGATGAACTTAAATTATAAGGAAAATGGTGGAAAAAAAACTTTTCTTGCAAATGCAAAGCATCAATATCATGCATCGCAATAAGGAGAACATGATTGTAGTGCCCATAACATAAAGATTGGAGTTTATTATGAGTATCAAAGTTTGTCTCATTTCACAGACAAACATTAATTACAAGGAAAATGGTAGAAAGAAAAGCTTTTCTTACAAATCCAAAGCATCAATATCATGTATTCCAAAGTAGGGAATATGATTGTAGTGCCAATTAACAAAAAGAATAAAGTTTATTACGAGTATCCAAGTTTCTCTTATTTCACAAATGAACTTTGATTATTTGAAAAATGGAGAAAGGAAAAGCTTTTCTTGCAAATCCAAAGAATTAATATTGTGTGTCCCAATAAAGAGAACATGATTATATTGCTGAAAATGAAAACAAATGGAGATTATTACGATATCCAGGTTTTTCTTATTTCATGGAAGAACATTAATTATAAGGAAAATGGTGGAAAGAAAAGCTTTTCTTGCAAATTCAAAGCATCAATATCATGTATCCCAACGAGTAGAACGTGATTGTAGCACCCATAACAAAAAGAATGGAGATTACTACAAGTATCTAAGTTTATCTCATTTCACGGATGAACTTTAATTACAAGAAAAATGGTGGAAGGAAAAGCTTTTCTTGCAAATCCAAAGCATCAATATCTTGTGTCCCAATGAAGAGAACATGATTATAGTGCCCATAACGAAAAGAATGGAGATTTTTACAAGTGTCCAAGTTTGTTTCATTTCAAAGATGAACTTTGATTGCAAGGAAAATGGTGGAAGGAAAAGCTTTTCTTGCAAATCCAAAGCATCAATATCGTGTGTTCCAATGAGGAGAACATGATTATAATGCCCATAACGAAAAGAATGGAGATTTTTACAAGTATCCAAGCTTGTGTCATTTCAAAGATGAATTTTGGTTATAAGGAAAATGGTGGAAAGAAAACCTTTTCTTGCAAATCGAAAGCATCAACATCATGTATCCCAATGCGGAGAACATGATTATAGTGCTCATAAACAAAATGAATAGAGATTATTATGAGTATCCAAGTTTGTCTTATTTCACGGATGAACATTAATTATAAAAAAATGATGGAAAAAAAAGCTTTTTGTGCAAATCTAAGCTTCAATATCACGTATCCCAATGTGAAAAAGATGATTATAGTGCCCTATTGTGAAAAGAATAGAGATTGTTATGAAAATCCAAGCTTGACTTATTTCACAAATGAACTTTGGTTAAAAGGAAAATGGTGAAAGAAAAGCTTTTTCAACAAATCCAAAGCATAAATATCATGTGACCCAATGAGTAGAGCCTGATTGTAGTGCTCATAACAAAAGCAATGGATATTATTGCAAGCATCCAAGTTTGTCTCATTTCAAAGATAAACATTAATTATAAGGAAAATGGTGGAAAGAAAAGTTTTTTATTCAAATCCAAAACATCAATATTGTTTATCTGAATGTGTAGAACATGATTGTAGTGCCCAATTACAAAAAAATGGAGATGATTGTGAGAATCCAAGCTTGACTCATTTCATGAACTTTGGTTATAAGGAAATGGTGAAAGAAAAGCTTTTTCAACAAATTCGAAGCATCAATATCGTGTGTCCCAATGAGCAGAGCATGATTGTAGTGCTCATAACAAAAGCAATGGATATTATTGCGAGCATCCAGGTTTGCCTCATTTCAAAGATGAACATTAATTATAAGGAAAATGGTGGAAAAAAAGTTTTTTATTCAAATCCAAAACATAAATATTGTTTATCCGAATGTGCAAAACATGATTGTAGTGTCCAATTACAAAAAAAATGGAGATGATTGTGAGAATCCAAGCTTGACTCATTCCACAAATGAACTTTGATGATAAGGAAAATCGTGGAAAGAAAGCTTTTCTTGGAAATCCAAAGCATCAATATCGTGTATCCCAATGAGAAGAACATGATTGTAGTACCTAATTACAAAAAATAATAGAGATTTTTATGAGAATCCAAGTTTAACTCATTTCACCAATGAACTTTGATTATAAGGAAAATGGTAGAAAGAAATGCTTTTCTTGCAAATCTAAAGCATCAATATCGTGTATTCCCAATGAGAGGAACATGATTGTAGTGCCCATAACAAAAAGAATAGAGATTATTACAGATATCCAAGTTTGTCTCCTTTCATAAATAAACTTTGATTTTAAGGAAAGTGGTGGAATGAAAAGCTTTTCTTACAAATCCAAAGCATCAATATCATGTATCCCAATGAGGAGAACATGATTATAGTGCCCATAACAAAAAGAATGGAGACTATTACAAGTATCTAAGTTTACCTCATTTCATGGATGAACTTTGGTGATAAGGAAAATGGTGGAAAGAAAGCTTTTCTTGCAAATCCAAAGCATTAATATCATGTATCCTAATGTGGAGAACATGATTGTAGTGCCCAATTACAAAAAGAATAGAGATTATTATGAGAATCTAAGCTTGACTCATTTCACGAATGAACTTTGGTTATAAGAAAAATGGGGGAAAGAAAAGCTTTTCTTGCAAATCCAAAGCATGGTTGTCATTTAGTTCGTTGATTTGGACAACTATGGGTTGACATAGTAATCTCCTTTTTTATCATGATTGGGTACCATAAACACATTCTCCTCGTTAGGATAAATGATATTGATGCATTGATTTTACAAGAAAAACTTATCTTTCTACCATTTTTAGAGCTAAAGTTTACCTTTCAATTGGGATAAACACGGATTTACATAATAATTCCCTTTCTTTTAATGATTGAGCTCCATAAATTCATTCTCTTTGATAGGATAAATGAATTAATGCTATGGTTTCATGAGAAAAACTTCACTTTCCACCATTTTTTAGAGTTAAAGTTCATCTATCAATTGGGATAAACACGAATTCAATAATAATCTCCTTTCTTTCCATGATTGGGCACCATAGACACATTCTCCTTATTGGGATAACTGATATTGAAGGTTTGGCTTCAAAAGAAAAAACTTTTCTTTCTGCCATTTTTAGAATTAATGTTCATTCTTCAATTAGGATAAACATAGATTCACACAATAATCTTATTTCTTTTAATCCTTGGGCACCATAAATTCATTCTCTTCATTAGGATAAAAGTTATTGAAGCTTTGGTTTCCTAAGAAAAACTTCTTCTTCTACCATTTTTAGAACTAATGTTCGTCCGTCAATTTGGACAAACATGGATTCACATAATAATCTTCTTGTTTTTTCATGATTGGGCACCATAAACATATTCTTCTTATTGGGATAAATGATATTGCTACTTTGGTTTCATAAGAAAAACTTCTTGTCTGACCTTTTTTTAAAATCAAATTTCATTTGTTAATTAGGATAAACATGGATTCATGTAATGATCTCTTTTCCTTTCATGGTTAGGAAGCATAAGCTCATTCTTCTCGTTGGGATAAATGATATAGGTGCTTTAGTTTTATAAGAAAAGCTTCTCTTTCTACCATTTTTAGAATTAATGCTGTCTATCGATTTGGATAAACACGGATTCACATAATGATATCCTTTCTTTTCATGATTAGGCACCATAAACATATTCTTCTCATTGGGATAAATGATATTGATTCTTTGGTTTCATAAGAAAAACTTCTTGTCTAAACTTTTTATAGAATCAAAGATCGTTTGTTAATTGGGATAAACACAGATTCATGTAATAATCTCTTTTCCTTTCATGGTTAGGAAGCATAAGCTTATTCTTCTTATTGGGATAAGTGATATAGGTGCTTCAGTTTTATAAAAAAAACTTCTACCATTTCTAGAATTAATATTTGTCCATCGATTTGGACAAATTTGCATAATAATCTCCTTTCTTTTCATGATTGGGCCCGAAAAACTCGTTCAACTCATTGGGATAAAAGAATTGATGCTTTGATCTCATAAGAAAAACTTCATTTCCCATCACTTTTTAGAATCAAAGTTCGTCTGTCAATTGGTATAAACATGGATTCACGTCATAATTTTCTTTTTTTTCATGATTGGGCACCATAAACACATTTTCCTCATTAAGATAAATGATATTTAAGCTTTGGTGTCATAAGAAAAACTTCTCTTTCTACCGTTTTTAGAATTAAGGTTCGTCTTTTAATTGGATAAACACGGATTCACATAATAATCTCTTTTCTTTTAATGATTGGGCACCACAAATTCATTCTTCTCTTTGGGATCAATGAATTAAAACTTTGGTTTCATATGAAAAACTTCACTTCCAACCATTTTTTAGAATCAAAGTTTGTCTGTCAATTAGGGTAAACATGGATTCATGTAATAATCTCTTTTTTTTCCATGATTGGGCACCATAAACACATTCTTCTCATTAGGATAAATGATATTGATGCTTTGGTTTCATAAGAAAAACTTCACTTTCTGCCAATTTTTAGAATTAAAGTTCATTTATAAATTAGGGTAAGAATGGATTCACGTAACAATCTCCTTTCTTTTCATGATTGGGCACCACAAACACATTCTCCTTATTAGGATAAACGATATGATGCTTTGGTTTCATAAGAAAAACTTCTCTTTCTACCATTTTTAGAATTAATGGTCTTCCATAAATTGGGATAAACACGAATTCAAGTAATAATCTCCTTTGTTTTAATGGTTAGGAACCATAAACTCATTACCCTCATTAGGATAAATGACATTTATGCTTTGGTTTCATAAGAAAAGCTTTTCTTCTAATCATTTTTTAGAATCAAAGTTCATCTGTCAACTAAGACAAACATGAATTCGCATAATAATCTCCTTCCTTCTTATAATTAGGCACCATAAACACATTCTCCTCATTAGGATAAATGATATTGATGCTTTGGTTTCATAGGAAAAACTTCTCTTTCTACCATTTTTAGAATCAAAGTTTATCCTTCAATTGAGATAAACAAAGATTCATAATATTCTCATTTCTATCCATGACTCAGTGCCGTGAACACATTCTCTTCATTAGGGTAAATGATATTGATGCTTTGATTTCATAAGAAAAACTTCTTTTTCTACCATTTTTAGAATTAAGGTTCATCTTTCTATTGGGATGAATATGGATGAACATAACAATCTCTTTTCTTTTAATGATTGGGCCCCATAAATTGATTTTCCTCACTGGGGTAAATGAATTAAGGCTTTAGTTTCATAAGAAATACTTCACTTCCTACTATTTTTTTAAAATCAAAGTTCATCTATCAATTGGGATAAACATGAATTTGCATAATAATCTCCGTTGTTTTCATGATTAGACAACATAAACACATTTTTCTCATTAGGATAAAATAATAGAGATACTTTGGTTTCACAAGAAAAACTTCACTTTTTAACATTTTTAGAATTAATGTTCATCATTCAACTAAGATAAACATGGATTTACATAATAATCCTTTTTCTTCTAACGATTGGGCATCATAAACACATTATTCCCATTGGGTTAAATGATATTGAAGCTTTGGTTCCATAAAAAAAAACTATTCCTTTTTACCAATTTTTGAATTAATGTTCATCTTTCATTTAGGATCAACACGGATTTACATGATTATCTCCTTTCTTTTAATGATTGGGCACCATAAATTCATTCTCTTTATTGGTATAAATGAATTGAGGCTTTGGCTTCATAAGAAAAACTTCACTTCCCACTATTTTTTAGAATAAAAGTTCATCTGTCAATTAGGATAAATAAGGATTCATGTAATAATTTCCTTTCTTTTCATGATTAGGCACCATAAACACATTCTCCTTATTAGGATAAATGATATTTATGCTTTGGTTTTATAAGAAAAAATTTTCTTTCTGCCATTTTTAGAATTAATATTCATCTTTCAATTGGGATTAACACGGATTCACATAATAATTTCGTTTCTTTTAATGATTGGGCTCCATAAATTCATTCTCCTTATTAGGATAAATGAATTGAGGCTTTGGTTTTCTAAGGAAAACTTCACTCCCTACCATTTTTTAGAGTCAAAGTTCATCTATCAATTTGGATAAACACAGATTCAAGTAATAATCTCCTTTATTTTAATGGTTAAAAACCATAAACTCATTATCCTCATTTATGCTTTGGTTTCATAAGAAAAGACTTTTCTTCTAATAATTTTTTAGAATCAAAGTTCATCTGTCAACTAGAACAAACATGAATTCACATACTAATCTCCTTTCTTCTTATGATTGGGCACCATAAACAGATTCTCCTCATTGGGATAAATGATATTGATATTTTGGTTTCATAGAAAAAACTTCTCTTTCTACCATTTTTAGAATTAAAGTTCATCTTTTAATTGGGATAAACACGGATTCACATAATAATTCCTTTCTTTTAATGATTAGGCTAAACAAATTCATTCTCCTCATTGGGATAAATGAATTGATGATTTTGTTTCATGAGAAAAACTTTACTTCCCAGAAGTGAAATCAACAAGAATTATGAAAGGAAACAAAAATCAGCAAGAAATATCAAGGGAAGAGAACTCAATGAAGAG